>OY293304.1:9600769-9759920 GCA_958502075.1 Orchestes rusci | reverse complement strand
CAACATGAATGATAGCAGAGGCTTGAAACTCGGCAGTTGTGATCAGGTTGAAAGGGCCTTCAAAATAAGGTATCACTCGACCCCCCTTTCCATTTGATTTTTTCATTCAAATTGGCACCCAGCTGTTATTTTGACATTTTCAGCTGTCACTACTATGTCAAAAAAGTCCTCACATATAGTGCGTCCAAATTTCGTTCCAATATATTGAACTGTCACTACTATGTCAAAAAAGTCCTCACATATAGTGTGTCCAAATTTCGTTCCAATATATTAAACGGTTCAAAAGTAAGAGGGGGGCGACAGACTTAATGTCCCACTGTATCTTAAAGGACTTTTTGGAGTTTTTTGAACTTTTTGTTGATTAAACTGCCAAATAACTCTTTGTAACCATTATTAACGGCATTTTGATAAATAATGTTCACCTCTTTCATGAAATTCAGAGATGACAAAGATGTCTATGTATTAGTGAATGAAAACCAGCCAACTTCTGAGAAGATGCATAATGCACAAAATTTAGTTTTTCATTGAAAATGGTAGATATAGGTGTAACATGAACCCCTATAAAGTTTTTTAAAATATAGTCAAATATTTTCTGCGTTATTCGCTGAACAAATTTGCCAAAACGCGTAGAGGCTAGAAAAAGAGTGTGACGTCACCTACGCGCTTATTCACTGTAGTCATAGGTAACGTACTGTAGCCAAAGATAAAGATAAATAAAAAATGACTGGTGTTGTACACGGTTTGGCATTATAAATAATATTATGGTCATCATACATTTTGGTTCTCTCCCTGCCGGTAACCCCATCAAAAACTAACTATGTTGCAAAGTACGAGAAAAATAGCATTTTTACAATGAGTCAATATGATCCCGATTTTATATGAACACATTCAAGTGAGGTGAGCCCTCTTAAACTAGATGCATAGGAAGAGTGGTTTAAAAAGACTATACAACATACTTCAGTGCACATAGGCT
Organism: Orchestes rusci; assembly: GCA_958502075.1. NCBI lineage: Eukaryota > Metazoa > Arthropoda > Insecta > Coleoptera > Curculionidae > Orchestes > Orchestes rusci. Next base: position 9,758,947 of record OY293304.1, on the reverse strand, counting down.
TAGTGCATTCTAATAAACAAAACAAACTATAAACAAGCAGAACACATCAATGAAAATGATCAAAACAACTCACTTGTCGATATGTATCCTCAATGGTAGGAATGTAGCTCTCCCTGAATGTGCCCTTAACGAATCGGAGCACGAGAGAGCTCTTCCCTACGCCTCCAGCCCCAAAAACCACCACACGATAATCGTTACTTTGTTCAGGCATCCCAAATAAACTATTGTTTTTTTCCTCAATGTTATCAGGTTATATTATTCCTTCCTGACAGCTGTAACAGTTTGGAGATTTTGCCTGCGGCTCAGTCTAGCAGTCATCATTAATGTGGGACACTTCTCCGGGAAAGTTTTTGCTTGGAAAAATCGAAAGTTTTTCCTTCTTCAAAAGTGGAACAGTTTTCTGAATATGTACAAAAATTAAAAAGTTGTATTGATTGGTTACTTTTTGACTTTGACATTTTTGACAGCGACGTTTGTAGGGAGGAGCCTGTGCAGGGACGGGTTCTGCGGTTGGATCGTTAAGGCTGATTTACATGGACTAAAAGTAGAGTGACCATCCGCACCAAAGGATACAATTTTGACGATTCTTATTCAGGATAGAAGGGGTATCCAAAGAGCGCTACTCAAATGAATGTTACTCGTAGCGTTTATTACTTTTCTGTAGTTCTGTATCAACGTTTCCGTTGATTACGAGAAATAACGGCAATTGGTCATTTTTCAGGTCACCAACTATTCAATTATAGGCTCAAAATAACTACTCACTGATTCTCAAGAACATCCAGAATACGAATTATATATTCATATGCTGCGCAAATGTTTATAAACATTAAAAAACAATTATCTCTTTTTGACATTTTCCTTTACCTCGTGGAGAGAAGAAATTTCATTTTTAGGTTAGTTTTGGTTAGTTTGAGTTGGTTCTGGTTGGTTTGGATTAGTTTGAGTTAGTCTTTTCTGGCATTAATGGATAATAAAAATCAAATAACATAATTTCTTTCCTCCACCAGTAAATTTGCAATCCTTGAAGACACTATGATGTGACTAAAATTTGAAAACCATAAAAAAATAGCAGAGAACCGTTTCAGCAATTCTTACCCAAAAAAGACAGTGAAATGTGAGTTTGGGTTAGGTTTGGTCAGTTTGGGTTATTGGAGCAAAAAAAAATGAAATGTCAAATTTATGCGCGGATGTTGAGTAGCACGTTGTACCTCAAAAGTCGTAAAATGTTTTTGTTTTCTCATAATAAATTGATCGAAAATTGGCGTTTTCTTTACAATTTTTGCGCTTTTCTTCACCCACCCAGCACCGCTATTCGCTCCCAGTTCCGTAAGATTGCAACATAACCACACATTTGCGCAACATTTCAAAGGTTGAAAACACCTTCTAGAAGGGTCTAAATAAAGGTAAAACAAAAAAAAAAAATGCAATAGTTGGTTAACAGAAAAATCACCCGATAAATATTTACAAAATGGTTTTCTGCTATTTTGTCATTATAGCAAATTTGTTTGCATATGCACGTTTTGTTGCTTAAGAGGAATATGAATTCACTCGCGCAAAGCCAAATATTCGTCTTTTTCCTAATTTTTGAGAATAAAAAACAAACAATTTACTGGATTTGGAGTGAAAAAGTTGTTTTTTTCAGGTTAGTTTTGAGTTATGTCTAGATTGGGTCCGTTTTGGTAAGTTTGGGTTCGCTTTGGTTTTGGTTTGGTTTTGGAAAATTGTTTTTTTTCAGTTCAAATAGCCGCTTTTTCCATGTGCGCAAGTGATTTTGTGCTCTCTATAAACACTTGAACGTCCCTAAATTGGCAAAATTGTTTATAATAGTTTAATGAGAAAAAACCGTTTTGTAAACTGTTACCGAGATAACGTGTTGTATGGTTTATCAAAATGAAGTACTGAAGTGTACTGTGTCAGTAATGCGGAAGCATCGTGGTGAATTAGAGTCATTTCATTGAAGCAAGTGATATCATTGACGTAAGCAAAGTGGATAAGTGATTTTGGTAGTATGCGAGATATGTTTTCTCTGTTAAGCCTCATCAGATATGATTGAATGGATCGAGAAGGTAGATGTGTTGAGGGATGGGACAACATTGTTTATTTCCAAAGAGTTGTCACCATGACGTAACTTGGTGGAGACGCTTTGAGTGAAGTGGGTGGATCCAAAAGTAGTCCAATTGTGTTTTGATAGGTTTCTGATGTTTAAAGGAATTAATACTCGTGTATGTTGAAATCTGTTTAATAGTCAAATGTTTGTGAAAAATAAAAAAATCAAAAATTCAATGATGATTGTCTTCTCAGGAGAATAAAATATATATTTATTCTTTTCTTAATTCTGTTTCCCAAGCGAGATATTTGAAAACCTGAATTGAATTTGACAAGAAGAAAAATTTTAACTTTATGCGACGATTATCAAATTGAAATAGTATACAAATTACTCATGTGAAGACGTAGGGAAACTATGTCACATGTGTTTATTCATAATAATTTATCCATCCAACGTAAAATATGTCATATATTCACATTTCTATTATTTCGACATCATGAAAACATACAAATACAAACATTTTATTTCAACGAAGCGTTTTAATTTAGTTCAACAACAACCATTCAAATTAATTCGATCGTTGTAATGACTCATTTTAGCTAATCAACCATATTTCAAAAAATGAAATGTTTGTATTCAGCTATGATCATTTACTAATTAGTTATTATGAAAGTGAAAACGACGCAATAATGTCACGTATAAGAGACTTCTACGAAATAAGTTTCTCACTACACTTAATACGTAATAAAAATTTAATCAGATTGATTCAATCAACTATAATACCTTTATATCTATTTTGCTTGATTTATGGAGTTACGCAACGAGCCAGAAAGTACTCACTCCTGGAAAAAGTGAGCAGTAACATTATCACAACTATAAGTTTCATCGGTGACATTCTTTTGTTCCTGGTCAACGTTTGCTTGTTGACAAAACTGGGCAACGGTGAGATTTTTGTCGAAACTGTAAACCAGGACCACATAAGTGAGAAGCTAATGAAAAAAGTCAAAATGATATTGATGATCACACGATTTATGGCGTTGGCAGATTTTGTATTGAATGGCTACGTTATGACTCACGTGGGATTGAATACATATAAGTCCAACATCCCTAGAGACTTGTGGAATTTCAACTTGAACAACATCATAACTGTCTTTGTTTTGATGACGTTTACTCTGAAGAACAGTTTTTCTGTATTGAACATGCGTCTTCAAAAATTATTTTCTGTCTACAAAAAGTACATGGGAAGTGACGAACCAAAACTGCATCATAATTTGATTGGTTTGAGTGGTTTGAAGCCAACGGTTTTTTTGAAGAAACTGGACAGACTCAAGAATAACTTCAACTATCTATACGATCTTCTCGATCGCTTCAATAAATTCAACAAATCAATGCTGGTCTTGATGATAGTTTGCAATATGTTTAATATTTTTTTCAACCTGTCGGTTTTAATTGAATTTGGGGTAAAAGTGACTGCTATAAAGGAAGTAAGAAAGTATATCATTATAGTCAGATCCTCTATGATATTCGTAAGTCTGGTGAGTCTTTTATTCTGCTTATGTCTCAACATTATATCTACTAATAATTTGTAGGTCCAAAATATTATGATTGCTATTGTGGGAGAAATGCTGCAAGAGGAAGGTCATATAACAACGAGATTATGCTACACTTTTCTTAACACTATGGATGTAGATAATGAGACGGAAACCGACAAAATCATTGTACGCCAGCTAAATGTCCTTTTGAATGAGAGTGATTCCAGAAAAGTGTTTATTTATGCTGGAGGACTATTCCGCGTCAATTGGGGTATTCTTAGATCGATGGCCTCGATCGTTGCAACCTATTCTATAGTTATTATTCAATTTCTCTTGAGATAAATTCAAATAAAATTGTGGGATTGTGAGAGAAGCACTTATAAACATACATAGTTCACTCAGTACACTTATAAATACAATACATTGCCGTTAACTTTATTCCCTCTGTGACGAAACATGTGTTCAGCGGTGTTGGTGAATGCGCCAGGACCACATTGTGTAGAATCGATTTGTACCTTTTGGTACATTCTAGCGAAACCAGAGGGCGGAGCAGATTTCTACTATATTCTACAGAGTTCTTTACAATGCGTTGGTATACGGGAAGGTTTAGCGAGAAGGGTATATGATGAGGTCCGCCATTTGAAGGAGAATAAATCAAATCAAATCAAATATGCTTCATTGCCACAGAAAAATTCAAATAAATTTTATGGACAAAGCAAATACAAAATGCTAGAGTAAAAACAATACAAAACATGATAATAGTATACATTACGTGAACAATTACGTGAACAATAATAGGACAAAACTAGTACAAATATATTTTCCCAATATTTTCTCAAATTTAAATTTAATTGGAAATGGCTCAAGGACAACAATAAGCATTGGCACACTTCCAGTTATGTTATGATGACAAGTCAGTAAAACAATAACACAGCAAAATCAACAATTATGTGTAGAACAATAATACTGATGCGGTGTTAAATATCGAACAAGGAACCAACGATTTTTAACGTTTTTTTTTTCGCTTCCCATTCAAAATAGTTATCGATTAGCCGCGAATTATAATCGTTACAACATAAATATACGCTGCGATTGTGAGCATAAATATTTCTGGTTGTGTTTTAGTGACTTGTGAATAAATTAATTAAAACTGGTCAAGTGTTTTCTATAGCCAAACTCGTTACATTGGTGTCAGAAGTGGGATTTATTGTGTGCTATAGAAACGGACATAAATATTCACTGTAATGGCTGCGAAACTAGTCATGGTAACCGGATTCAAGGTCGCCGAGTTGAAGAGGGAGCTGGAGGAGCGTGACCTGGATAGTAGCGGTAAGAAAACTGATCTACAAACAAGGCTTCGTGAGGCTTTAATGGAAGAAGGCATGGATCCTGATACGTTCCAATTTGAAATTCCCGATCCCAAAGCAGTAGTTGAGAAGTTGTCAAAAAACTTGAAAGATGAGCTGAAGGATCAACTTCAAGAAAACTCTAGGAAGTTGGAAGATAAGTTTGAAGAATCTTCTAGAGCCATGGAAGGAAAATTTGAAGAGAAGTTTGATGAATCTTCTAGAGCGATGGAAGAGAAACTCGAAGAATCCTCCAGAGCAATGGAAGAAAAGCTGGAAAAATCTTTTAGAATTATGGAGGAGAAAATCAAGGAACAGCTGGTGGACAACTACAACTTCTGGAAGGATCAGGTAACGGAATAAATTGAGAACCTTGAGCAACAAATAGAAGCAAAACTTGGAGATACAATGAAGACTTTGGAAGAAGAAATCGTTGAAATGCGAAGGCAAGTAGCAGTGAATAAGAAACAACCAGAAGAGACATTCGGGAACCAAGGTGTTAGTACCAAGATAGAAGCTGATACCATCAGAATCCACATAAAAGCCCCTCAGTTTGATGGCAAGCTGTCCTGGAACAATTACCATCGCCAGTTCGAGGCAGCAGCAAGGGCAAATGGATGGACCGCAACCGAGAAAGCTCTGGCACTAACTCTGACGCTCCGTGGGGAGGCAACGGAGATCCTGCAGACATTGAACACCCAGGAACTGGAGGACTACGATGTGCTCGTCAAGCATCTGGAGCTGCGGTATGGACAAAACTCATTTGGAGCATGTCTACATTCCTAATTAAAGATCCGCATCCAAAAGTCCAACGAAACCATGCAGGAGTTTGAAGCGGATGTTGCTCGCCTGTCAAGACTGGCTTATCCAAACACGCCGGAAAATGTGATGGAGAGGCTGGCAGTGCAACCCGACAGACTAGTCGACGCTCTGGCCAAGGCCTTGGAATTTGAAGCGGCAAAGCAGTCCGCCAAGATACCCGCGCGCGTGCGAAGGATGGAAGAGCAGGATCCCGCACAGGAGGAGACCATCAAAGCTACTGTGAGGAGAGTCGTCAAGGAAATGGAGGCGTACAAGCGGAGGGAGCTATGATGCTGAAATTGTGGAGAGCGATGCGAAGGGGCGATCGTCGACCTCTATCCATCATGCCCCTAAGAAAACTGCCAAAGTTGCCTCTTCAGGACACAAACTGAACAGCGTGTCTGTGGATGGCTTGGTTAATGGAGAGAAACGCACCATGCTGCTGGATACAGGTGCGACGAAGACTATCATCAGGCCCGACATTGTCACAACACCGACAATGATTAAACCAAAAAAGTGGCGACTACGGACGGCAACAGGAGACTTGGCTAGGATCCATGGTGAAGTGGAGGCAGCAGTGACTCTGAGAAGCACCAGCTTCGGAACATCCAATGCTGGTTGCCGATATTGAGAAAGAAATCATAATTAAAATGGACATCATGAACACCCGAGGCTTCAAATTAGATTTCAAAAATGGAACACTGAGAACCAACAACGAAGAGGTGGTACTGCATGGGAGAGAGGAAGAGACAGTTCGTCTTTTGCTGGCTGGGGATTCTTCAATTCCTGAGAGGAGCGAGATGATTTTGTGGGCTCGCCTTGAAGGGAAGATGAAAGAAGGAAGCATCGTGATGTTTGAGCCTAAAATACACGATTCTGAAGTAGGACGACGCATTGCATGTGGAAAGAGCCTGGTACATGTGGGAAAGACTGTGCCCGTGAGAGTGATGAACGTCAACTATCACTCTGTAAGTTTGGCAAGGGACACAGTTTTTGCGCTCTGCTCGACAATTTCCTCTGTGGTGCGACAAGTATGTGAGACTGAGCAAACCATCTCTGAGTTCACCGGAGAGATGGAGAAGTTAGTTGTCACCTCTTCAACCTTTGGTCAAGAAGGAGGAGGCGGACAAGATCATCAAGGACATGGAGAAAGGCGGTGTCATCGAGCCTTTTAGTAGTCCGTGGTCATCGCCAGTTCTTCTGTTAAAAAAAAAGGACGGTTCAACTCGATTCTGTGTGGACTATCGTCAGCTGAACAACGTGATGAAGAAAGACAGCCACTCGCTACCACGGATCGACGACACTCTGGACACCTTGGCCGGATCGAAGATCTTCTCAACCCTGGACCTCTAAAGTGGATATTGGCAGGTAGAAATGGCCCCTGAAGATCGAGAGAAGACTGCTTTCAGCATTGGAGCTGGGCTGTGGCCGTTCACTGTTATGCCATTTGGGTTATGCAACACACCTGCTACGTTCGAGCGGCTGATGGTTCTCAAAGGACTATCCTGGTCAACATGCCTGGTGTACCTGGATGACATAAATGTGGTTGGCAAATCATTTGAAGACCATCTGAAGAACTTGGAGGAAGTATTCCAAAGACTCAGAAATTCCGGTTTGAAGCTGTCCAAAGAAATCCCAACTGTTCCGGAGGGAAGTACAATACCTGGGTCATATCGTGTCGACTGAGGGAGTAGCCATTGACCAGCAAAAGGTGTAGGCAGTTAAGGAGTGGCCAGTACCAAAGAACCTCCACGAGCTAAGAAGTTTCCTGGGTCTGTGCACGTACTACCCGCGTTATGCCCAGGAATTTGCGAACATCGCCCGGCCTCTTCACAAGCTCACAGAGGCACAGAGACGCTGCCACTGGGACAAGGATTGTCAGGAGGCCTTTGACAGACTTAAAAAGGCACTTGCCAGCGCGCCCATCCTGGGCTACCTACTACCTGAGAAAAACTTCATACAGGATACAGATGCCAGCAATGAAGGACTTGGTGCAGTGCTGTCCCAGATCCAGCAGGGACATGAAAGGGTGATCGACTATTTCAGCAAAACCTTGTCGAAGCCGGAACGGAACTACTGCGTCACTAGAAGGGAGCTACTGGCAGTAGTCAAAGGGGTAGAGCACTTCTACAAGTACCTCTACGGGAGAGTGTTTCTGCTGAGAACCGACCACGCCGCGCTCAAATGGCTCCTACAGTTCAAAAATCCGGCGGGTCAAGTTGCTCGTTGGATTGCGAGACTTCAAGAGTTCAACTTTGACACGGAACATCGAGCTGGATCCAGCCACAACAACGCTGATGCTCTGTCCAGGAAACCTTGCCCAGAACAATGTAAGCACTGTCAAAGAGCCGAGGAAAAGGAGGCGAGCATTTGCAGGACGACTGTGGTGGATGATTCCTGGCAGACCGGGTCACTTCGAGAGGACCAGGAAAAGGATTCAGATCTGATGCTGATCATCAGATGGAAACAGGCAGGCCAACGACCAACTTGGCAAGATGTCGCGCGATTCTCCTCCAACGTGAGGTCCTACTGGGCTCAGTGGAACTCTATGGTTCTCAACGATGGCGTCCTGAAGAGAGTGGTGAAGAATTTGAATGGCACAGAAGATCGGAAGCAGATAGTGGTCCCCCGAAGCCGACAGACAGAAGTGATGAGGGAAGTCCACGATGGCGTCACGGGTGGGCATGTAGGAATGACGATAACGCTGGGAAAACTGCAAGAGCGGTTCTACTGAGTCAACTGTCAAGCAGTTGTGAAGGAATGGTGCAGAAAATGTGCCGTATGTGACCTCTGAAGACCTCAGCTTGAGGACTGCACTTGCTGCTGCATTCAAGGGAAAATTCGGGCAAATGGACCATCTGCGACGACAAAGACCAGAGGTTGGAAAGACGTTTCAAGCCACGACAGGGACACGATACCTGTTTTACCTGGTGACAAAAAAGCTTCCACAACATCAGACCAGCTATAGTGATGTTTGGAGGGCACTACATCAGCTGAGAGGCTTGATGCTGTCACAGGACCTGACCCATCTGGCAATTCCGAAGATGACAGACGACCAACTGGAATGGAGAGTAGTAAGAGGCATGCTGGAAGTGATCTTCAAAGAAAGCGGTATTGACATCCTGGTGTGCTGCTATTCTTCCGGAGGACGAACCAGAGGACAGTGAACTGCTACTTCCATAGGACATCAGGCTGCCAGTTTGGGGACAGTTGCCGATACCGACATGAAGGCAATTCGGGACGAAATGCCTTGAGATGGGGGCAATGTGACGAAAAATGTGTTCAGCGGTGTTGGTGAATGCGCCAGGACCACATTGTGTAGAATCGATTTGTACCTTCTGGTACATTCTAGCGAAACCAGAGGGCGGAGCAGATTTCTACTATATTCTACAGAGTTCTATAAAATGGGGCGGTATTCGAGAAGTTGAAGCGAGAAGGGTATATAATGAGGTCCGCCATTTGAAGGAGAATAGTTATCGATTGGCCGCGAATTATAATCGTTACAACATAAATATACGCTGCGATTGTGAACATAAATATTTGTGGTTGTGTTAGTGACTTGTGAATAAATTAATTAAAACTGGACAAGTGTTTTCTATAGCGAAACTCGTTACACCTCCAATACTATGAGGATGTAGTTATGGCTTTGTTTTCTGTAGTATTCTATAGTACTCAATGCCTTGTGGTGGCAGGTGTTTGTTAATTCACTTGAAAAATGATCAAAATAGATATTGATCCATTCAACGCTTATGCAGAGATAAATTCTTCTCTTCCAGAATTTTGATAAAGATTTCAATCTTCAAATATCTACCTATGTGGCAAATTGCAAATGAAGAGTATAGGCAAGAGAATAATGGAGATTTCAACATCTTATAGATGGACTTATGCGGAAAGATACAGTAGGTTTCACTTCACAAGTATTATTATGGTAAAGCAACAATAATATCGCTATTGTAGCTGCTCCCGTTGTTTTCAAAAAGTGCATTGGATGAATTATTCTACGCATAAGATCAGGATTGTGGAAAAACATTCATTTCCTCTATTTCTAACCATAACAAATAAATAATTGACTGATTCACCGAGCTCAGCTTCACTATTGGCCAGAACAAACGCAACTGGAATAAAAATTAGGCTGAGTGGTGACTCAGCCTAATTCCTTATTGATATTAACATACCATGTGGCCATGTGGTATTTTACAAGTTCAAGTTCTTGATGTGTTCAAAATTGAAAACGGGTATCAAGAGAAACTCTGTTATTGCCAAATCGATCTTACCGGGTACAAAATTTCGTACCTTTAACACGTGTAAATACGATAATGAACCCCGACCACAATGCAAATGTATAGTCATACAAAATATGGGACCAATGGTTGTCCACCTCAAAACACCAGTGTAGTAATATACACTTTAAACAAAATAACAAAGATTGGGCGTCCCCTCGGGCGTACCCCACGTAGGCTAGTCATATAACCCGACACAAATAGCTTTTCTTTTAAATCAGTTTTAAATCAACTCACCGCTAAATGTATCAAGCCACATGCCTAAAACCCACCGTTATAGTCATTCTATAACTTGATCAATCAGCCGTGGCAAGTCGATATAGCCGTATACGACTGAAAAAAAAATCATATCTGATGATTGTATTTTTGATTCAAGAACATGCAGAATTGTTTTATGGAGAATACCTTTTTCTCCTAAAACTAATACTAAAAAAGTGTTCCTAATGGTTCGAACTTAGTCGCACATACTGTACATTGTGGGCCAAATTAAGTTAGAACATGGTTGAATCCTTAATAACTTTTTTGTTTGTTCATAGATTTTGATGAGTTCTGGATATGATATTGGTCAACATGTTCTGGATGTTCCTTCAACACCGAGCTTTCGAGTTTTGGACGGGACGGGACCTACGACGTTTTTATGAAATTGGTGCATTTAAGCTTGTTGCAAAAACGAACTGCGCTACTTACAGACCAACTGTTATTTTTTTTTGTGAAGGAAGTTATTGGGAAAAGGTATCCTGATAATATCAATATTTTAGAACCATAACCCGAGAAACAATTTTTTTTCTGTATGATGGTGATTGTCGGCTTTAAAACTATTTCACTTCATTTTGATCAAAGTTTTTTGAAATTCCATGGCAACGTGGATTGTTTGTTGAAAATTTTTAAAAAATTTAAGATTCTAGAGTTTGCCTGTTTGATTTTGAATAAGTAGACATGTTTCTATCTTTGAAAGATAAAATCTCGATTAAACTTCATCAATGGAAAAAAATGTCAAAAAATCATCAAATCTCTAACAAACAATTCGCATTGCTATGAAATTTCAAGAATCTTTGATCAAAATGAAGTGAAATAGTTTTAATGCCGACAAGCACTATCATACAGAGAAAAACATCGTTTCTTAGGTTATGGTTCTAGAATATTGATATTAACATATTAAGCGTTTTCATGAAGTATGGTATCATGAGACCATTACAGTTTGGTCTATCAGTAACGTCACTTTCAGCCAATCAACGAGCTGCAAGTGACGTTAATGACAGACCAAACTAGAATGGTCTCATATGATACTCCATGAAAACGCTAATTGGCTAATATCATATCCAAAATCCATCAACAAACAAAAAATTTATCAAGCGTCAAATCATGTTCTAACTTAATCTGGCCCACAGTGTATATGCCCTCATGAAAAAAAAGAATGGTGTTCACTGTGAAATCTCGTCTGTCTTCATCAAGACAAATTTGTATTGAGTAGGTGTTTTGGAGGATCTGGGTACTCTTGAAAAAAAAGATTTTTTTCATGATCGGTCTGACTTCACGAGTATTCAGATATTAGGAGATCAGCACCATTTCTGATAGTTCTTATATTTATTTGAAGAATATAGCAGCAATAGTTTTGAATCCAATAAATATGGTGTTGTCTTCCCTATAACGTATAAATTAATTCAACTCTATGAGGTAGGTATACTAAACGCCAATCAACAGTTTTAGCCAACAAACAATGGATCAGGCGAAAAGGAAAACTAAGAAAAGTCCAACCAACCGATACACGTAGTAGAAGAAAAATACGCCAAAGCAAAGGAGGAAGAAAAATCAAAAATCACATCCTGAATTTATGGCTCATTAGGTGGAATTTAAAAGGGACAGGATTGTTTAAATGAGACATTTCTTGTTTAAGAAAATTTGTACTTGGATATACCTTTATCTAAAAGCACACAATTCAAACGCCTTTCATCATGTCTCAATTGATGAACTTCTATCCATTTGTACTGTGCCATATTTCTCGATAACTCACGGTGAGTTGTGATCGGTTGGACTTGGAAGTCGTGTGCTGTATTCGAGTAAAGTTTAGAATCAGATATTGGAGGCGGTTCTGGTGCTGTGATCGGTTAAAATTAGGAAAATCGCGACCAGGTTATTCCTCAAATAGGTTGGTGCAATCGGCAATCGGCCACATGGAAAGTGTGGGCTGCGCCTGAATAAAGCTTAGCGTTCCAGGAGAAAACGCCTTAAACATACTGTTGCTTGATTTCCTTATAATCTATTATTTTGATTTTTTCTTAACGGAACAAGATTAAAATAAAGGCACTAGTGCTTATCAAATCATATAACAATAAACAAAAACCTATTTCTATCACAAAAACATTATCATTATTCAAAAATCCCGCCAATTAACCCGTCAGTCAAAAAGCGAAACGTCAAAGCACAGTGGCGACCCTGCTAGATGCCAAAAAAAGTGCAAAACAGGGTTCGTTGAAGTTTCGATTCCCTGGAAAAATTCGTCAGTAATTCACGTTTTCCACGGTCAGCGACGACTAAAACACGCGTTTGAGCAATCCGCTGATTTATCCCGTTTAGGAGTCGTTGAATAAAATCGAGTAAAAACGACGATATCGGCGATTTGCACAACCACAATGGCAGCCAGCGACTCGGCGGGTGACGATTCTTTGTATCCCATCGCGGTACTCATAGATGAACTCAAAAATGAGGATGTTCAGGTGAGTCTCCATAGGATTCTATTAGGTTTTGCATTACATCAAGTTGTACATTTTTGTTAACTCACCTCCAACATTCTTGTCCTACTCCCTCGGAAAGAAACTGGAGTAATGGTTCAGTGTAACCATTACTCCAGTTTCTAGTTTCTTCCTGAGGAATCAGTTTGCCAACAGTGTTGTGAATGAATGGACAGGCTAGTCTCAACTTGTGGGTCTTAAGTCTCAACATTTGTAATTCTACATTTTACCCACATTCCTCTACTAAACTAAGGTCACTATCATCCTAATGGAACATTTAATTTTTAATTTCTTCGCGTTGTTGATTTTTCTTCTCGTCGACTTTACTACTTTATGGACAGTGGATTTTTCTAGATTTTCTTCAATTATTTGGAAGACCACTCTGACCACTTTTGAAATATTGCATTAAAGTTAAAAAATTTCCGGTAAATGCATTACCTACTAAAGTCAAAAAACTTTTTTAAATTCCCATAAAAATCAGCATTTTTAGCAATTCTTAACATCAGAACTCCATGGTTTTTGTCTTTATTTATTTATTCAATTCAAGAAATATAATCGCCACGTTGCCGGATTGTGTTAAATGTACCTACCATATGAAGTTAATTTTTTATTTAAAGCTACAGTGACAAATCAAAATTGTAGGTTAATGGTTGGCTTGGCAAACCTGTTTTATTACGATAGTCATAAATTGAAGTGTGCATTATTTTATTTTGATATGTTCAAAATGTATTTGATTTGACAAAAAAAACGTTCGAGAATAGAGACTGATGATAATTTTGGAATTGATGATCAAAATCCTTATTTAATCGAGAAAATTAAGTCTATTATCAAATATATTTTATTTTTTTATTTCAATTAGCGAGCACTTGATGTCATTTAGTGTTTTTTTGCCAACCTTCAACCTCTAATTTTGATCTGTCACTGTAGCTTTAAATAAAAAATGAACTGTTGATTAATGTCGCCGCTATTTTTTTTTCCAAACACAAACTAACCTAATTTAACCCAAAAGTGAACACACATTACGCGGTATCCTTCTTTTTTCTGATATCTAAGGTATAAACAGATGATATGTTAAGATACACTATGGCAACGTCGCAAACTTCGCTATGCTTATGGAGGACTCCATAAGCTATGCTATAAACATAACCTCATCAGTGTCAAATGTCAAATGGGAAAAGCTCTAATAAATAATAAACAATATGGCTATCTGAGAATGTGGTAGATTTTATCGTTATTGTCATTATTGTTAAAACCCATTTGTTGAGCTAAAACAAATGTGTTTTAACAAATATTGGTGTTTTATGTCGGTTGAACGACACATATAGAAGATAAAATAGTGTTAGGTTCTTGGTGATTATGGAAGAATTGAAAAAAATACTGTGCCGAAAGTCAGCTCTAGCCGATTTTTTCAATATCTCCTATGCAGTAAGTATCTATTTTGATTCAAGAATTTCGTTTAGAAGAGTTGCTTGATTTCTTGCTTGATTATATTATTATCATTATAATTTTACTGTCCTCTATCAATTTTTTTCTTTCTAAAAAGTTTGTTCAGTTTTTGATTTAGTCCACAGGGTTTGCCAAGGTATAGAATATCTCGGGAAATAGAGATATTAGGATTTTGAAAATTTGTAGGGAGAGATTTTTGGAGATGCTCTTTTCAAATGAGATAATAGTGCTGTTGCGCGAACTTCCGGTATACCGGAAGAAGGTGTCACCCTATATACTACCTATTACATTTTTGGATTCTACGAAACATTCCAGGTAGATTTGATGTATGATGTCCTATACCTAAGTATAAGCGTTTTCGAAATATTTGAGTGAATAGCCAAATTATAAAATACTTAGAATAAGCAACTAAAGAATTAATCAATATAAATGTGAATTTTTCGTATAAGAAAGCCTTTATTGTTTGATTTTTATCGAATTTCTTGTTGGAAGACTTACTTTAAAAGATTTTTTACAATATTTAGATGACCATTATTACAGGCTGGCCCAAAAATAAGATCAAAAATAAAATGAGGAAAACTGTCATGAATCAATTCTTTCAGATGGAAACCTCTAATTTTTATCATTTTATTTTATTGAGCATTAAAAATAAAGGTGAGTTTGTATAAGATTGTCCATTCCAAAAATTCTTATTTTTATTTATTTTTTTGAATTTTTTGAATAAACAATATTATATAAACTCACCTATATGTTCAATGCTCAATGAGATAAAATTATAAAAATTGGGAGTTTTCATTTGAAAAAATTGATTTTTGACAGTTTTCTCAATCTTATTCTTGGGCCACACTGTAATAATAAAATAGTCATAAAAATATTGTGAAAACTCTTTTGCCAGTAGGTCCCTTTCAACAAGAAATCCAATGCAAATTAAACAATGAAGGCTTCCTTATACGAGAAATTTACATTCAAATAGGAATCTACAAACGTCATTTTTGACATGAAAACTCCAATATTTCAAAAACGCTTATACTTAGTTATAGGACATCATACATCAAATCTGCGTGGAATCCAAAAATGTGATAATATATAGGGTGTTCCATTTGAAACAAGCGAGTTGACACCTACTTTCGGTATAACCGGTCACTATTATTTCATTTGAAAAGAGCATCTCCGAAAATCTTTTTCTACAAATTTTCAGAAACCCAATCGCTCTATTTCCCGAGATATTCTAATAGACTCCTTACCATGGCGAACCCTGTATATTCATCGGGATAATCATCCTCGTCAAAAGTTGAAAAAATCAAAAATGCACCTGAGAAACCTACCCTTTACTAACCCTTTAATTTCAGAGTAAAATGGAATGAGACAATAATTTCACTGGGAATTAAAATTTTTATTATTTCATAGTTTACGTTCTCAGTCTTGCTCTCGATACACGATTGGCTATACTTTTCAAAAGTATCACCCATCACTTCTTGATGATAAATAGGTATATTATTTTCAGCCTACACGACTTTAAAACTGAATTTTACCGCCTCCAAAGGGGCGAGAAAGCAGGCGTTTCTAATGCTAGGCCGACAAAATAGTGAAAAATGACTAGGTGGTAAAATTATTTTCAACTTTTTTCAATTGAGGGCGTTACAAGATTATTTCCTGGATGCATGTGATTGTAGCAGTAGTTATACCTACAAATTGATATTCAATGTATGTATTACGAATGTTTACATTTATTTCTTATTGATACACTTTACACTTTAAAAAAAAAATCGACAAAATCAATTCAAAAGATGCTGGAAATATTCTTGACATAAAGTTTGGGTTAGGAATAAATGACAAAAATGTCAAAAAAGCATCTTTTGAATCGAACTTGACGAATTTTTCCAAAAAGTGTATGTATCAATGTAGTAATTAAATGTACCGCCATTTTGTAGTACTTGAGGATATCGACTCAATATTCTAGGGTTATAAAGTACTCATCAGGATCTTCAAAATGAGGTGTCACACTGTTCCATTAAAAAAAATGTTCACTAAATACTAAAAGTACGTCAGTAGCATCAAAAAGTAGTATTTCGACAGCAATTACAGTATGCCAAGTTTCAACATTTTTGGTGCACACATTAAAAAAAAAGGGGGGGGGGACCTTTTAGAGCCGCACTGTATGTACAGGGTGTCTATTTGAGAATGGCAAGGTGCCAGATCTCAGAAACTAGGCAACCCAGAGACTTGCGGAAAAAAAAATTACTGCGTAATATGGAATAGAGAAAATGCTGGAAATATATAAGAAGTTCCCAATATAGCCACAAGATGGCGTAACAGTGGTATCAAAGCACAAAATTGCGTTTTTTTCGTGATTTTTAAATTGAAACAAATATAAATGAGTACCGCTATGGATTCTTTAAGAAATTTCCTTCAAATTTGTTTTTTGATCGTTTTTCTAGCATGTCAAATAAAACAGGTATCAGCTGTCAAACCTTACAACGCAAGAATGCTCATAACTTCAAAAGAACTCAACCGATTGACGCGATCTTGGTCTCATTTTGAAGAGGAGGTTTTCCTCTTCCACAATTTTGGAATTTCAAATGATTCTGATCATCATAAATAAGTTAAATGCTTTTTTGTTATTATTCAATGCAAAATAGTCCTACTATTCAAGATATAATTTGTTTGAAATAAAACAGTGACAGGGTGGTTACCAGGTAACGCAAAAATGTGTTAATAATATCTTCTTTACGAGGGCATCTTGAATAGTATCACTATTTTACATTAAATTACAGAAAAGCGTATAGGTAGCTTTTTTATTTCGAAATCTAGAAACGAGTGTTATATATGAAAGTTGTACGGTATTTTGTCGAGAATTCAGACGAATAATTTTCAGTAGATATATCCTTGCATTTGAAAATTTTAAGTAAATTCAGAAAATGTCCGTCGTCCTCATATCACACTGAATACAATCGTCTGTTTTGATCGGAATCATTCGAAATTTCAAAACTGTGGAGGAGGAGAACCTCCTCTTCAAAATGAGACCAAGATCGCGTCAATCTGTTGGGTTGTTTCAAAGTTATGAGCATCCTTGCGTTGTGAGGTTTGACAGCTGATACCTGTCTTATTTGACATGCTAGAAAAAAAAAATCAGAAAAACAAAATGAAGGAAATTTCTCAAGGAATCCATAGCGGTACTCATTTATATTTGTTTCTGTTTAAAAATCACGAACTAACAGCGATTTTGTGTTTTGATAGCACCGTTACCTACGCCATCTTGTGGCTATCTTGGGAACTTCGGATATATTTCCAGCATTTTCTCTAATCCATATTACCCAGTAAATTTTTTTCCGCAAGTCTCTGGGATGCCTAGTTTCTGAGATCTGGCACCTTGCCATTCTTAAATACACACCCTGTAGTTTGTAATATCATGTTTTTTTTTTCAAAAACTAGAATACATTTTTATTGTCCACCTTAATCTGAATATAAGTAAGCTGAATGAATGCTGCGATATCTACAGGGTCCTTCATTAGTGCGTCGGGCAATCCTAGCGTGGTTATTTACAAAAGTAGAAAAAAAAGTTTTATACAAAAGTTGTAGAATGTGACTTTATGCATATTTTAAAAATATTTTCAAACATACAGGGTGCGTCACAAAAGTATGGCACGAAAAAGTATGATTTTTTTAAATGGAACCCCCTGTATATTAATTGATATTTCAATTCTTTCTTCAATTTGGAACAAAAATTGTGCTACAACTAATGTTCCTTAATTCAACCGTTATCGAGATATCGCGTTTTAAAAATGGCATTTTTGCAACTTTGGCATGCTATAAAACTCAAACTATTCAAGTTAGAGGAAAATGGTTTGCACTTTCCTATCTTAACTTTTCAAGAGCTCTTCTGTCATTTGGATAGAAGGTAACGTCAACTGTCAACTTTTTTCGGCACATTTTGACATTTTTTCACAATAATGGATTTAATCTCCTTGAATAGCTCTTGAAAAGTTAAGATAGGAATGTGCAATCCATTTTTCTCTAACTTGAATAGTTTGAGTTTTATAGCATGTCAAAGTTGCATGCAAAAATGCCATTTTTAAAACGCGATATCTCGATAACGGTTGAATTTAGGAACATTAGTTGTATCACAATTTTTGTTCCAAATTGAAGAAAGAATTGAAATATCAATCAATATACAGGGGGTTCCATTTAAAAAAATCATACTTTTTCGTGCCATACTTTTGTGACGCACCCTGTATGTTTGAAAATATTTTTAAAATATGCATAAAGTCACATTCTACAACTTTTGTATAAAACTTTTTTTTCTACTTTTGTAAATAACCACGCTAGGATTGCCCGACGCACTAATGAAGGACCCTGTATAGAGATAAAGTTTTGTTCTATTGTTTTTTTATACGTATTTACGTAGATGAAATAATAATTACCGGTTTTATGAACTTGGTGTAATAATATTGGTTTTTCCCAATTTAATACCATTGATGCGTTGCTAATCAGGGTGACTCAATTTGAACAATTTACTTGATTTGATATTTTGAATGAGTCAATGAGTGGTATGAATAAAAACGAAGTAAATGCTAATACTCCAAATTTAAGCATCTTCTTCTAAGTATCTGCTTAATCATGGAGCATTTGTTCAGTTCCGGTAGTATATACTTAACGTCGAAGCATCTACTATACTGTGTGAAGTATCTACTTCAAGCCCATAGTATATTCTTTAACAGGCTGTAGCATCTCACTGCGTCCACTTAGTTTTTTTTTTAACGGCAGACCCGTGAAATTTTTGCTGATGTTTATTATATTTGAGATAAGGAATACAAAAATAACTTTAATTTAAACTGATTGTCTGTAAACGCCAAGTTTTGCGTTTCCCAGAGATAAAGCCTGACCATTTAGTTGTATTGTTTTGCATATCAGTGAAATTGTTGAAGAATTAAAGTGGTAAACTGTATCCGAGGTTGGGTAAAAATGTCTTCAGATGAAGAGATGCCGTATGAAGAAGAGTCTCGAAATGAAAGATATACAATGAACATAATAATTGTTCTATTTCTTGCCGGATTTTGGAACCGTGTGAGCATCCATGGATTGAACAGCATATCCGAAATCGCCCATAAGTCAAAAGACAAACCCACTCTTTTTTGATTGTCATACATAACAGGATAAGGGGAAGAATTGTACCATATTTTAGAGTAATGGACAGATCCAGGCCATGTCACAAGTGGCTTGTACATTTATTTAGGCAACGTTTCTATTCGTCACCATGTGCAGAGAGTTTTAAAATTTTTACGTGAGTGCAGTTAATCGCACCAATAACATTAGGTACTGTATCGAGTACTGCCCAATCATCTTTTGCCCTGTTCAAACTACCGCCCGTATCAGGAAATTTCATCCAATATTTTTTCTTGCGGCAAATTGCATGTGAGTGTGAGACTAGTATTTTCTCAACTTCATTTCAAGACTCTCACTTCATTTTTGATATACATTGCTTTGGTTTTTCTATTCAAACATACCTGAGGTCCATAAAAACATTTCCATTTGTTGAATGTGTTCAAGCACATAGCCCCTGGATTCGTTTACTTCTGTACGAAATGTTTAGGGTAGAAAAGATACGTTTTCCCTATTAAACCAAAAAAAAGGAACTAAAACATGACTGCCAAGTTATACCTTAACTTCAGCTACTTATCGGAACATTGGATGATACAAACCATCATAATTGATATGTTGTGCTACATTGTATATTTTTCTTTTGCGTATTCCATCCATTTCAAACAAAAAAATAATCGTAGCATGCTCAGTGAAGCTGCTCTTACACCAACTTCACCAAAGTAAAGCAAATACTACAATTTCTTCTTCAAATCGAAGTTTCTACTGTAAGAAGTCGGTTCTTCAAGTTGTAGTGAATACTCAAATGGTGCTACTCGGTGTAGTAGCGTCGGGAAAATTTAAAAGTATGTACTATGAAATGAAGTTCCTCCTTAGTTTTGGAGAATCTACTACGTAGACAATACTACTACTTTTAGTATCAGCATTTACTTCGTTTTTATTCATACCACTCAATATACTATACTATCAGTTCAAGCCGCTACAATGATATATTATTATCGCATTAACGCAGCATTTGATTCAAATTATTATAAAAAAATGATTTTTTTTGGAAAGGGAAGAATCATTTTATTGATCAAACAAAGAATCCCTGTTTGTTATATGGAGTTCGCAGGAATAAAATAGAAAAGTATCTCTAATGAACATTTTGACCTTTGTTTTTTAATTGATGGTGATGGGGTTGAACTTTTCAAGAAAGAGAAACGGAGTCATAGGTCGAGAATATTGTATGAAAAGCTTTGAAACATGAACGTTTTGTGTGGTAGAAATAAGACCCTAAATCGCACGTTTAAGCTGTTTTATTTTTTGACTGCTATTCAAAACGTTGTCGAGAAAAGATAACAAAGAGTCAACTCTGCATATTCAACAATCTGTGATACCCTAACCAACATATTAAGTTACTACAATGAATAATATAGACAGTTCTGTTTATCTTGACGCAGTAGAACTCATTTTATTTTGGTGTTGATACAGAAAGTGATGTCACAATTATTACGATAATATCAAGAAATTTTATAAATAATAAAATATACGTTTATATTTTATGTCGATACTAGTGAACTAGGTTCTATTTGTATTTCTCATTGTTCTGGTTGGATTCGTATTTATATCTCCTAAACAAAGCAAGATTCAGCGAATGATCAAGCATTAGTTGGTATTAAAAGCTCCAATTTATTAGGTCATATTAATCATGCCAAATAAATCATACAGACACTGTTTAATTTTTGCTTATAAAATGCAATGTCAAATTTTGCAAGTATAAATCCACACTCAACATCAGTCCCTCAAATGTCCAATTCAAATATTAGTCACACTGATAAAATTAGAACTGGATAATATTGAAAAGCTAACCTAACATTTGGATGAAGTTGTATAAAAATAAACAGAGATGAGTTTTCGCGCTGTAAGTATCAGCTGTTGATTGACTTAATTAATCATCTTTGTTGTAAACCAAAAAATGCATACATACGCAGTTGCAGTTTGCACACTATTTCAGGATTTTTATTTTAAAAAATTTACACATAATTTTGACATTGCAGCTTCGGCTCAATTCCATCAAAAAATTGTCAACAATTGCCTTGGCATTGGGTGTGGAAAGGACCAGGACAGAATTAATTCCGTTTTTGACTGAGACGATTTATGATGAAGATGAAGTTTTGTTGGCATTGGCAGAACAACTGGGCCAGTTTATTCCGCTTGTAGGAGGGCCAGAGTATGCATATTGTTTGCTGTTGCCGTTGGAGAGTCTTGCTACTGTGGAGGAAACGGTGAGTTCGAGTTTTTGTGTTATAATGTTATGTTTGGCAATCAATATTTACGTTCTAACAGATCTTACCGACTAATTGAAGTGTTTTTAGACAAACTTCGCAACTGAATATCGAAGCTTATATCTTTTTACTAACTAATTTTCTATAAATCAAAAATATACAGGGTGAGTCTGAAAAAAGTGAAAAGTGCACATTTTGACATGGTGAACAGAGTATGATAGGATAATCACTTTGTGTGAATGAACATGTGTCCGCAAACGTCTCGTTAAAAAAATACAGAGTATTGAAAGTTGACGAAAATCTCGATTTTTTGTTTGTAGATTCGAAACGCCTCAAGCGATTTTGTTCAAACTTTCAGGGAGTTTTTTTCCGGGGTCCTTAAGCAACTTTTTGAAAAATTCTTTTGAGCCTTAATTTTCCGGGACCGGACCAAGAATGTCCATGAAGTTAGCAAGGCAACTTGAGAATAATTTTGTGGGATAAGGCTGATAATTTGCCGCTAATAAGCCGCTAATTAGTTGTGCTTGTTTCAATTTTGTCGTGAATAGATTTTTTTTTGCAACAACGTGTTTCGCTAACTTTATATGAAGTTAGCGAAACATCATCTAAAATTATTTGCACAAAAAAACTAATATGTTCATAATTTGCCGCTAATTAGCCGCCAATTAGTGGTGTTTGTTTCAATTTTGTCGGGAATATATTTTTTTCCAACAACGTTTTTCGCAAACTTTATATGAAGTTGATAGTTGCATTTTATTTGCAGTTTTTTTGCAATATCTTCTGCCACGCTCATAATATTTTGGCGAAATCTTGTATTTGGGGCTTTATCGGTATGATGAATTCAAATTTGCCGCCCGTTTTTTCGCATTTTGTAGAGGGCGCCACATGCGAATCTAATTTTGGTTTGAATGGTCCCAACTTTTTTGTGCTACACTGTATGTGACTTTTGACCAAATATTTTTATTCTATCAACCTTTTGACATGAGAAAGGGATACTTCTTTTGTTGCGATAAATCGAACCGTTTTCGAGAAAAACGCTAATATAACTTTGCATGTGATGATCACGAAATAATTTTAATTTATTTTCAACCTTAAACATAGCATGCTTTGGAAAAATGCGCTATAGTTACCGTAGAAAGAAGTTTCGGAAAAATTAGTCTTGAACAGTGTTGTCAGAGTTTTAGCCACCCCTGGTTTAAACCATGGTTTAAACCGGTTTAAACCGTCCTGGCTAAAAGTATAAAAAGTGGTTAAAAGTGGCTGAAATTGAAAACAAGTTAAATCAAGAAGACATGTTTAATTTACTCACAAAAACTTGGTAAACTTAATAAAACTGCGTGATAAATAGAAGGAACTTCACAATATAGAATGAAAAATCACAAAAACGCAAACAGAATAGCCTGAAAACCTTCTTCTACTCCGGCCGATGATGACCCATTTTGGCTAACGATTAATGTTAAGGTTTACATTAAATTTCACTTCGAAGTGGAAATGTCAAATTTTCGCTTGGCAAACGTAAATCATACGCTACCATCTAAATTGGATTTATGTTCAAAGTCACGTTTATGCGAAATTTGATGTAGATGGTATCATATGACCCCCATGTGGCAAGTGGAAATCTATCATCTCCACTTTGAAGTGAAATTCAATGTAAACCAGGCATAATGATCACCTGGTAGTGCGGCCTCAGCTACCGAAAAGCCACTGGCCTGGCCAAAAGTAGAAAAAGCCGGCTTTTTTACAACCCTGCTCTTGAAAGTTGGTAATTTTTTGAAAATTTGTTGTTACGCTGATGGTGGTCAATGAGAAACATTCTGAAAATAAAAAAAAAAATGTGAAAAATTACCAACTGACACAACTAATTCTAATCAAATTTGTTTCTACGGCAACTAATAGCGCATAATTTCAAAGCATGCGATGTTAAAAGTTGAAAATAAGTTGAAATAATTTCGTATTCATCACATGCAAACAAAGTTATTTTAGCGTTTTTCACGAACACGGTTAGATTTATCGAAACAAAAGTAATATACTTTTTTTATGTTAAAATGTTAGGAGAATAAAAATATTTTCTCAAAAGTCGCATACAGTGTAGCACAAAAAAGTTAGGACCATTCAAATCAAAGTATAGATTCCTATGTGGCGCCCTCTACAAAATGCGAAAAAACGGTGTGCAAATTTGAAATCCTCATCCCGATAATGTTCCAAATACGACATTTAGTGAAAATATTATGAGCGTGGCAAAAGGCATGGCCAAAAAACTGCAAATAAAATTTAAGTTTAACACCCTGTAACTCCGTTAATAATCACTTTTCGAAAAATTGTTATAGGAAAAGGTAGCACTTATTTTCGGTCTAGAAGGCTCCCCTGATTTTTTTGCTCATCATTTCCGGACACCCTGTATATCACACTTTGGACAAACTTTAATCCATAATTTCGAATACAGCGAAACTTCCATAAGTCGAACGTAGGTGACTCGAAGTTTCGATGCATCGAACTGATCCTTCTTGAAGTAGGTATGGAAGATACTTTTATTTTGTTCTCGTTTAGTTGAAGTCTCGATAAGTTGAATTTATTTTTGGATAAATGCCGCTTCGAGTTACCGAAGTTCGACTGTATTTCAGTTTATTGATCGAAAATAACATACTTTTTTCATGAAAACAAGAAGTAAAATAACATCGCTACTTTGTCACATTCAGGATACAAAAAAACAATGATATGTGATCAGTTCGTTTGGCTGCTGATTCAATACATTTTACTTCAATTTCCTTGGACTATCAATCATGAATATGTTATAGATGTGTAAAAAAAACTTGAAGAATAATGGAAAAATATTGTAGACACGGAAATTTAGAAAAAAAAATCTCTAAAATGAAAAGAGGTATTTTTTACTTTAACTTTCAGAATAGAAACAAAGCTATGAGAAAACCTCAGTGGTGAAGATTTTTTTGAATTTTTTCCTCAATAAAAATATGTATCCGAAAATTTGGATACACAAGTAACAATAAATAACCATCAGTGAATGGGAAGACAGTCATATTCGTAAAAATTGGAAGTAATCACTTGAAAAACAACAACCAAAGGGTTGAAGTAGAATATTCGTAGAAGTCGTACTATCGTTCTGACTAGAGTAGAAATAGTTGAGGTTGTGCTTGAAATGACTAAATTAACCAAACCGAAAACGTTTCAGGGATTGTGATAAACATCAGTCGTGAATAGCATAACATACGTTGTTTATTTTTCCAATGATTTGTCTAGTTTGATTATCTAGCAATAATTGTTTTATCAACTAAACAAATATACCTTCATTAAAAGACCTTTATTAGATTTCTCCTGAATTTGAATATTTTAACACATACTCGTGATAACATTCTTGAATGTTTCGATTTTTTTATTAGGAATATACATGAATATTTAGTAACTCGAAAAATATTGATTCAAAAGTTTGGTTTTTCTAGAATATCTCAAGAAGTATCGACAGATTCCATAGTTAACGTTAACGCCAAAAAAATCCATTCCTATCTAAATCATCGATACCACCGAGCGCGTTGTTATGTAGTTTGCTGGTATCCACATTTGGTCACCAGCAAATCACCAAACAATGCACTTGGTGGCATTGCTGACGTATCAAAAATCAAAATCAAATTATTGAGATAATATGCGAATTACTTTCGTTAAATCTACAAATCCACAGAGCCATTGAGATATTATGGAATAAAAAGAATCACAATTCAATAATTCGAAGTTCCATTAAAAAATTGGGTCCAGCAGGTGTGGTGGCCAATCCGTTCCTGGTTTCCCCTACAATGCAAAACATTGACTTCACTAAGGTTTCATGAGTCTTCATGGCCTACACATCATATTGAAATGTCATCAAATTATATAAGCCCGTTCAAAAGTTACAGCTATAAACATAAATCGATGGGGTAACCTTTAGAGGTTTTTTTATTTTAAGAAGGTTAGAAAAACTGGAAAATTTCCCTCAAGAACCGGAAAACACAACTTCCCTTTCTTTGACATAGTGAGGTTATGCTTGCATAGTTTTATCATTTGCCAATGGATTTTGTTCAATCAAATATGTAGGTTCTCATTTGGTGTTTGATGAAAAATTGACCAAGTGCGGTTATGTTTGCTTAATTTTGTTATTTTCCAAAAGGTTTTGATCAAATTAGATAATAATATCGTAGGTTCTATTTGGGATTTGATCAAAACATTTTTAAAAAAAAATTACGTGGTGAGGTTAGGTTTGCATATAGTTTTGTTATTTTCCAAACGATTTTTTTCAAATCAGATATGTAGGTTCTATTTGGAATTTGATCAATTTTTTTGAAACACTTCATACATAGTGAGGTTATGTTTGCATAGTTTTGTAATTTGCCAAAAGATTTTGTTCAAATAATCATATAGGCTCCAATTTGGGGATTGGTCAAGAAATTTAACAAAAATTGACCAAGTGAGGTTATGTGTTATGTTTGCCTAATTTTGTCATTTTCCAAAGGATTTTGTTCACATCAGATAATATATCGTAGGTTCTATCTGACATTTGATGAAAACATTTTTTGTTAAAATGACATAGTGAGGTTATGTTCGAAAAGTTTTGTTATTTTTCTAAGGATTTTGTTCAAATAAGATATGAAGGTTTTAATTTGAGGTTTGATTTTAGAGATTTACCAAAAATAGTCCAAGTGAGGTAATGTCTGCATAATTTTGTAATTTTCCAAAGGATTTTGTTCAAATTAGTTTATAGAGGTTCTATTTGGGATTTGAAGTGTTGTAACAATAGATACGTTTTCAGTTTAAACATTTTAGAGAAAGTACGCTAGAAATGTTGTCAGATATTCAACATATCATCCTAACTGGAAAATCGCTAGGAGGATTCTTATTATTTTTTATATGTTTGTTATGTCTGCGCCCCAAATAACAAAATGATTATTGAAACATCGGAAGAACTAATCTCTTCCGAGTTCACATTGCAAGGAAGACGTTATGCTCTAACCTTGTTCCACTCTCAGCTAGATAAGGATAGAAGCACGGTCGTGAACGCGGCACTGCGCGCTGGTTAGAACGCATGCGCCTTACTCTATCGGCGAGAAAAACAACCCTATTGAAAATCCATAATGGCAAATTTGGAAAACGCGCTTCTGATCTATTTGATCTTTCTCATATCAGATTAGTGGTTATTGATACATTTATCAGATCAGTTGTGGGTATATAGGTACACTCCACTCAGGTCATTAATAATTTATTGTTTGATATGGCTATGTTGATTAGCCATTCATAAATTCCTTCTTTACTTTTTACCTTTATTCATCGTTTATCAAAAAAATGGTTTTTCCAATACAAGATAAAATTCATAGTCAAGATCTTTTCATGGATTCAGATCTAATAAGAAATAAAACCAAAACTCTTCGAAATGAAGAAAGAAGTGGTAGGGTAGGTTATTCTCTTAACCTAGCCAGTCATCAAACCACGCACTTGCAAAACTCTTCGGACAATATTTCCAAAATAAACATTCCGTATCCTCAATCATAAATCGTTATATTTTAGTAAATGTTGAATTTATTATCAGTAGAAAAGTGACTATGGGTCTGTTCGTGGAACAATCACAGACCAGTCGGCGTTTAATCGATTGGTCAATTTCAGGACTCAGAAATCGTTTGCAAACAGTAAATAACAAATGCTGGTTGGCTCTGAACAGACCTAATATCGGAACTTGATTTTTCTTTTTTTTTTTGCACAATAGGCCGTAATAACAATAATAAATGTGTTCAAATTCTTCTTAAAGAGGAATATATTCTGATAAATTTGATATGAGCTATGTCAGTGAACCCTTTCAATATTCTTTTATGTTTACATTCAATCTGCTCATTATCTAGATTAGATAACGTCATAGCCAATGCCAGGAAATTTGATTAATTTCAATGGGGGAAGACAATTGATAAATACTAAAATTTGAGTATTCAGGGGAGGATGCCAAAAAAAAAAAACGAAACAATTCTGAATGTATTTAGACCGCAGTGGTCTCAATTTTCTTTCTCTATAATAAAATAAATGGTTATTTTTTTTATCCACCAGAATGAACATTTCATTAATTACTCAGACCATTCTAGGGCTTCATGGATCCATTAATCACCTCTAAATAAACAAGTTAAATCCACCACATTATTTTCTTGATGAATCATTTGGTGGTTATTCTGTCGAATATTTTATTTAGATAGTCTATTTTGTTTATTATTTATTTCACGTGATCTGTTCAACCGTTCCGCTTTGTTTGATCACGTATAGTTTGTTTACTTCGGCGCTATCTTGGAGAAAGTAGGCCGTAGTTGATCAGCGATGGAAAATACTCATTCACTTATAAATTGCACACTTTATTGTTATTATCGGAATATGACTATAATTGTACCAAGCTGAAGCTATACAGGATGTTTGAAAAACATTGAGCAAAAATGAAAGGAGTGATTCCTGGGGTCATTCTAAGAAAAAAAGTTCCAATGAACATTGGTCCGAGAAAGCATCGTTTCTATGATACAGTGTGGGCAATCATTTTTTTTTAATAATTCAGTTCAACTTTGACCGATTTGTTTGAAATTTGGCAGGTTGTTGTAAGTAATATGGGGCTGATTTTGACCCTTGAAGATAAAAAATATTGTGTCCAGTGACGTTGAGGGCGGGCAAGATAACATCAATTTTTGAAACAAAAATTACGCCACTGACTTGAATTAAATTCCGAAATTTCTCTTAGACAAAGCAATAAAAACTATTTTTTTGCACGGCCACATAAGCTCCATTTGCCAACATTAACGTAATAATCGTAACACCGGTGCATCCTACACTCGATCGTAAGTTTTTTATTTTCGTCTATGATCGTGAGACTCCATGGTAACGTAAGTGTTATTTGGAAGTCAAACTTTTTGGCAAATTAATTAATAACTATAATGGACAATTTGCACATTTTTTGGAAATATGAAAAATATAAGGATTAGTAAGTACTGATGCCATTGATGTTTAAAAAATCAACCCACGACATCTAGTAATGTAGTAATCACCGATTAAAGAGCGCCAATCAACATCCAATACGTCACAGAATACACTAGGTGTGTTTGTTATGCTCCACTAGTGCACACTTTTCTACACTACAACACTCAGTGTGGCTTTGTTTGTGAAATGTTTGTCTGTTTTTCAGGATAGAATATCTTTACTAGTTTAGTGAAGATATTCTATCCTAAAAAACAGACTAATATTCCACAAACAAAGCCATACTGAGTGTTGTAGTGTAGAAAAGTGTGCACTAGGGGAGCATAACAAACACACCTACTATCTATCTCCGTCTGACGTATTGACTGAGATGACTCTCTCTCTCTCTCGGGAGGGTAATATGGCCCCACCCTTTTTACGATCATGCAGTGAAATCTCTTCTTTTTCATTTATTTAGTATATTTTTGAGTATTTCGGAAAAATTTTTTCGCTGGTGACTTTCAAATAATGTCTAGAATACGTATATAAAATTTCAAGTCATTTGAAAATGTATGCAAATTGTCCATTATCAAAAAAAAATTGCTTTAAAAAAAACTTTACCACCTTGTATCACATCAACGATGCGTTTTCGGACCTATGTTTATTGAAACTTTTTTTCTTAGAATGACCTCAGGACTCAATCCTTTCATTCTTGCCCAATGCTTTTTAAACACCCTGTATAACGCCTCTGTGTCTTATTTCGAATTAGTCATTTAGTTCATTGGATGAAAATGTCCAAGCTCTTAATTGACCATTGTCAGGGAGTCCCGGATAATGATCGGTGATTTTCACTTATAATCTCCCCGGAGCTCGAATTATTTCCGGATTATTAATTCGAGCTCTAGGGAGATTTGGCAAGAAAATTTCATGCCAGAACTATTTGAGAAGATTTAATAGTAGCGGCTGGACTCACCTCGCATTTAGTGGAAGAAACCAACGGCTCCTTACTCTACTCGACATTGAGGAAGAAAGAAGGGAATCAGGATTTTATAAAACATTTGGAAGTTATAACCAATCTTGTCCATAATTGATAACATTGCAACTTTGTATTGGAAGTTGAAAATAAATCATTTATCAAAAATATTTGTCTTTAACAGCTGTCAAGCACTCGCGGCTGGATGTAGCTCCCATGCCCCAACCACAGTGTTGCCGTTTGCCTTATCTCTGTCTGTGAAAGTTGGGTTGGGTTGGGATTGTTAGGAAGAGTGGGACGGCAACACTGTAATCATATGGGAGCTACATCCAGTACATCCAGATGCGTAAAGCCAAAGCCAGGGAAATTTCCACTTATTAATCTTTCAGTCACGTGATTATGAGCAGGGAAATTTCCGATAAAATTAGGTCGTTGCCATAGCAACATAACAAAATGCAAGCCTATGATTGGTTAGAATTGACTGGTAGGAAATTTTCATTGAAATTTTTCTCTCACCATCGTTTTCTATGGAAAAGTTACATTTATTTGTATTGCAATTTGTAACTCCAGATCACCCTAACTTTCATAGTAATACCTACTGTACTTTGGATTTTCATGCACAACTGGGTTTAATATTAACCACGTACTTTCCAAGAAATTTCTGGACTCAATTTTTTTCTCCGTGAAGATATTTTGAAATTGAATAGGTACGATTAAAGTGTCATGTATGGCAAAAAGTTGTCAAGAATGAATGCCAATATTGAACTAAGACTTAGAGACCCAACCAAACTTTATAAATGTTTTAATAATTATTGTACAAGTTGAACTCTGGCAACATCGTATCTGGCAGCTTTTGACGTCTCAAGCTACAGGATTCAATAAGGCTTTTTCGTGCCTTTTTACGTACCTCATTTTGATCTTTGAATTTTGGGCTTATTCGAAGGCAGAAAAATCTGAAAAAAAACTTAGTGAATGGTTTCCAAAAAAACTAAGTTCTAGTCAGTGGCGTAACTTCAAATTTTGGACCCGGGGGCAGAGTGCATGCTCAAGGCCCAGACCATACAAGCATTAGAGATATTTCGGTGACAGTAGAAGAATAAAACCGACTCTACCACGACATTAGACAATATTCCTATTCCCAGTAGTACTAACTGGTATCATGTTTTCTTAACCGCAATGATTTTTTCATCTGTTGAAAATTGCTTAAAAACAGCACTTAGCGAAGTCTTTAGGTTGATTAGCAGCCGAAGAAATCCAGACAAAACTTTTTCTAAATCTCCGTTGTTTTTGAAGCTGTAGAGGTCCCTTTGGTGATAGTATGGTTTGGAAACTATAAAAAATAATATTCTACAAACCTCTGGTGATTTTGCGTTAGAGATTATGAGAACTAACATGAAAAGGCACATGTCTGTGTGCAAACGGACGACGACGCCTGCAACCCGCCTAGCAAAGTGCTAGTTTCCTTTGTTTTTTCATTCTCTACAACTTCTCTGTCGACAAAACATATTTTTTTTACCAATGAGTATTGTGAACTATTTTGCCATCCTTGCTTGGGATTACCAGTAAAACCAAAATATCCTAACACTCTGGTACACTTTAGGACCCCTCCAATTTGGCACTTCTAATGAATTTATTTGAAAGATAACGTGAAATCTTGAAGGTTTGTGCAAAAAAATGTATGGAATATTCATATCTAACAAAAAAAAAACGCAAAAAATGTTGTTCCGATTACCTTTGTAAAGCAAGCAAGATACAACATTGCCTAGTAATTTTCGTGTTGATATATTTTTTAATAAAATAAGGCAGCGATAGCGATATTATTCTATTATTAAGCCCATAAAAGTATGTGAAGGGGTCGTACTTTAACATGGAAATCAACAAATTTATTACTGACATAGTCTGCCATATTATTGACACTGTCAATACTAGTGTTAATGATGGCGTTCATGTCGTTTTCTGTTATGGAGAGATGCGGTGTTGCCAGCGACATCATCTCTCTATATGACATGGTAGAATATTTTACTTTTGGGTTTGATTCGCTAAAAATAGTTGTTTCATCTTGGCAACATGATATTGCATGTGTCATGTGTCACTCAAAGAATTTTCAAGGAGTTTTTGCATTGACTGTTTTGAAAAATCGTCGAACTTGTAGATTTTAAAGATATTGTATACAAAACCTCATATTCCATAAATTTTTTTGTTCACATGGCTTTTATATCCTATTATCTATTCATTCTATCAAAAAAACAGTGCAAATTCGAGGGGTCCTAATATGTACCAGATCCAAGTAGATAATATGCTGTAGTTTTGTGGCGCATCCATGATTTACCAGATTTTTTTGAGTATTTCGTCACACACTATCAAAAAACAATCAAAACTAGTGTCTATATACCGGATCTTGTATATTACCTGAAAAAAAGTCTATGACGGGGGCTACACGATCCAGTCCATAAATTTGGTCAGAATGATGAGAAACTGATCGTGAAATGGGTTGACTGATGGAGTGATGCACCGGACTGACCGATATTTGAATATTTTATAATTTTTTGTCAGTACGACGATGATTGACAACAGACTGATTCGCGTCAGCTATAACGATATTATTCCATGGTTAACAGTGAGTTCCATGGAATTCTAACCTTATTCTTTTGAAACTGACGTCAGTTTGAATGATCGTGTAAATCGCCATCCAGTCCATCACTCATTTACTGACGGACTGAACTGATGCCAGACTGATCGTGTAACGTCCGTCAAGAATAAAGCCTATCAATATCAAACGTTTCGGAAGCGGATCTGCTTCCGTCGTCAGTGGAACCTAAAAAAGGAACAATTAATCCAAATATTTGGTTTTTGTGTGATTTCGCAGTAAAATTGGCTTTTTTGTGTTTATGGCACAAAATGTCTCTTTTACTGACATTGAAGTGTATGGTGTTGATTGTTTAATTTTACATATTATTATGTTGAGTATTTATAATTCATTTTTTTTGGGTTAGGTTCAATTTCTCAATAAAGGTAACCATGTATTACCTTGATTTACAGAGCACGTTGCTACACATTAATAAGAATTTAACATATTTAATGCACATTCTTCAAGTTTACGTTTTTTAGAACATGCCAGCTTTGCCAAGATTTTTGGATTATTCCAATTTATTTTATGATTATTATCAAATGCATGTTGATGAATTCCCGATCTATGAAATTCCCTTTTTTTTTCATGTATGATTTATGTTCTTCAATTCTCTTTTATAAAGGTCGTGAGGTCTCTCCAATATAGAATTTATTACATTTACAAGAAATTTTATAAATTAAATTTTTAGTGGACTCCCGAGAATCACTCTGATATTGGCTTTTAATTATGTATTAGGTTCTTGAGAATGACTTGACTAACTATAGAAACAACATCATGCGTTATATTCATCGAACTCATATCTGCCAATTTTTCTCCAGATCCTATACAGAAGATATTATAATAGGTGGTTTATCCATCAATAGACTTATCTGATAGATATCTTGTCCTGAAACAGGGGGTTGGTTGGTTCATTTTCCTTATTATAAAAACATTGCAGGTGGTTCGTGACAAAGCGGTAGAATCGCTTCGAGCGGTAGCCCAACAACACAGCCCCGCTGATTTGGAGAACCACTTCGTGCCACTTGTACTGAGATTGAGTGCTGGCGATTGGTTTACCTCTAGAACTTCGGGATGTGGACTCTTCTCGGTAAGTCAGTCTTACTTATTTCTTAAAAATCATTATATTTTCGAATATTTTGAAATTGTTTTTTCAAGGTCTGTTATCAAAGAGTATCAGCTGCAATGAAAGCGGATTTGAGATCTCACTTCAAAGCTCTATGCCAAGATGACACCCCGATGGTTCGTCGTGCTGCCGCCACAAAATTGGGCGAACTTGCTCAAGTTGTCGAATTGGAATATTTGAAGTCTGATTTGATCCCAATGTTTGTCAACCTGGCCCAAGATGAACAGGTACAGATAATAAATCCTCATAATAATCATGTTTATCAACCTATAGATTTTGATTTGAATTAAAAATTTTCGTTTTTTTTTGTAATATGAATCATTATAAGCACATTTACAACACAATATCGTACGGTAGAGATCACAAAACATAGGAAGTCTCGCAGTTACATTATATCAAAAATGGAAATGAAAGCTATTCAATTAACCAAATTGATATTGATGGCATCACTCCTGCTACTAGATGATCAATGTTTTCTTGCTGCAACAGGGTGGTTTAAAATATAATTTTATTTTCAGGATTCTGTTAGATTATTGGCAGTTGAAGCTTGCATCAGTATTGCGACACTTCTACCTCAAGAAGATGTTGAGGCATTGGTAATGCCTACTTTGAGACAATGCACAGGTAAGATGTCTGTTTTTTTCTTTATTTGGATTTTAGAATATTATGCTACCTGAATTTTTTTTATTTAAAAGGGTTTCGTGCGTTTGACAGACTGATCCTTCTAGATTATTATGTTCGGTGTTAGGACTCTTGGTCGGTTTTGTGTACGGAATTGTCTCAAGTTCTCACCGCGTTTTAACCAATGAGTAGCTCACCATACTGTTTTCCTGATCCCAGTGGATTTTCCGAGGATAGTTCTATTTTTCCGGTGGCGTATGTCGTCGGGCAGTGCAGGGCTGTTTAAGGGAAATTCTTTGTTTTCTTAGATACTTTCAGTGACTTTTGAGACCTTGTTCTCTCCTCCTCTAGCGAATGTCGGTCTGAGGTAACTTGTCTTTCTAGAAGTTGCTCTGACCCTTTTTTTCTTATTTCCGGGGTTTGTTTTATCATCGTTTAAATCAGGGGAAACTTTTTTGGATAGTTTTCTCCACCGTCTCCATTTGGCCTCAGTTTTCGTTTATTTTGGTTTCGTGAACTGTTAATTATTGTAACTTCCAAAAAATTATCTGATTTTTCTGGTCCCAGCGTTTGATTGTCCATTATTGAAGGGTTATCATAGTCTCTAGCACAAAAATCCAGAGGGTGGCGCCCGAAATAACACTTTCAAAAATGCCCGTCACACTACATTGATGCATCAGGTACCTGAACACAATTTTTTCCTCGTTTTTGAAACCGCTCACAGTGAAATATTGAAATTTAGCAAACTACATAAACTTTTGACGTCAAACTAGATTTTGAGATCAAAAATGTTTAACAGTGGCGTACAGTGTGACCCATTTGTTATCGGGTCACCCTGAAAATAAGTTTATTAATCGACCGATTTGGCTAGTGTTTTTTTTTCAATTGTAAAGCTTGACTGGGAATTGACAACTGACAAAGAAGGCCTTGGATTTTCTATAAGTGAGGTGATTTTTGCCAAGAAGAGTTTGTTTTTAATTTGTAGAGCTTACAAATTAAAAAAACTCGAGCCAAATCGGTTAATCAATAGTCTATTATCTAATGCATGATAGTTATAAAAGGTGTCATTATTGATGTCATTTTGGACAAGTAAAGTGTCAAATAACACACTAGTGTGTTATAAACCGTAAATCACTAGTCACTATTGAGTTATGGATTATAACCATGATAAAAAAAAACAAAGATAAGACACTATCGAGTCTCAAATTCACCCGACAACGCGCAGCTACGTCTTCTGATTCGGATTGGCATTTTTAATATTCAACCATTTGAATGAGTATGTACCATAGTATGTATACCACACTGTCCAATAATGCCTATACCAAAACACTGTCTGTCCAACTGTCAAGTCCATGGGCAAATCAGGAGTATCGCCTTTCTCAACATTTCCATACACCACGATAGAGAACCCTCTTTTTGGATTCTGTGTCCGATTTGCAGCTAACTACTGCACAAAGCGCCATAATTATCAACAAATTGATGATAACCATAAACAAATCAAAAACGTCAATCAAACCCGAGAAAATGACACAAGTTTAACAGCACATTTTATGTTTACGAACCAACTGACGTCACAAAACATGCGCAATGTCTGGCCCTAGGGCGCTTTCGAGTGACGCTTTTTGGGAATACTGAGCTGCTCTAGAATTGCTCAATGTTCGTAAAAAGCGTCACTCGAAAGCACCTCTGGATAACTCACGTTCCTGTTGCAAACAATCAAACAACCTACTTTGACCAAGATGTAAACATGTCACTGTCTAGTCATTCTGACACTGACATTTATATTTGAAAATTATTATTATCTCAAAAAAAAAAAGAATTCTTCCATTTGTTGAAGGAAACATTGTATGTCACTCGTGTATTACGTTTCCCAAGTCACTTAAGAATTTTTCTTGCGTGAATTATTTTCAACATAATGCACTAGTATCATAAATAACTATTTTTCAGAGTATATACGACATTGCCGAAATGGCTCTTAAATAGTGAAGTAATGGAATTAGGCTTTTTTGATTAACTTAAAGTAATTATTATTGTCTAATGAAAAAAACTCACTCTATCTGTATCAGTAATCACTTACATAAACTAATAGAAAGTGGATGTATAATACACAAATTGTTGGAAAGTCATGAAATAGTAAATTATTCTACGAGTGGGTAATGGTGATTATTATTCACGAGGATGAAGTTTGCGCTACGAGTCGTAGGCGATTAGCGTAATCATTTGAGTGAGTAAAAGCCATTACCCGCAAGTAGAATACTATACTTTTTCTATGTTTATTCAATTATTGAAGCGAACTATACAATATTCAATTACATTTGCACGGCAATTTTTGACAACTGTACTGTGGGATAAAGTGAGGTTAGGTTAACACAATGACTATAAAACAAGTATGGACGTTAAAATGGCCTGTTTGAATATGATGGATTGGAAGGTTAACGTATGTTGCCAACTTGTCGAATTTTCTAATTGGCTCTTAAACAGTGGAGTAATGACATCAGATCTTTTTCATTAGTTGAAAACAATTGAGTAATGAAAAAAGGTCACTGGTATGAGTAACCAGTCACATTAACCAATAGAAAGTGGATTTATAATAACATTTATTATTGAATAATCATAGAAAATAGTATATTATTCAACGAGCGGGAAATGATGGATATTAATCACGAGGATGAAGTTTGCGTAATCATCTGAGTGAGTAATAGCTTTTTCTATGATTATTCAATAATTGAAGCGAACTTTGCAATATTTAATTTCATTTGGACGGCACTTTTTGACAACTACTTTACTTAAAGTGAGGTTAGGTTGTTAACATGATGTGACAATGACTATAAAATAAGTATGGATGGTCAAATGGGCTGTTTCAAAATGATGGATTTGAAGGTTGACATTTTGTCGAATGTTCTGATTGGCTCTGAAACAGTGGAGTTATGAGATTGGATCATTTCACTGGTTAAAAACAATTGAGTAATGAAAAAAAAGTCACTGGTATGAGTAACGAGTTACATTAACCAATAGAAAGTGGATGTTTAATACATCTATCTTTGAATAGTCATGGAAACTAGTATATTATTCAACGAGCGGGAAATGTAGGCTATTACTCACGAGAATGAAGTTTGCGCCACGAGCCTTAGGCGAGTAGCGTAATCATCTGAGTGAGTGATATCCATTTCCCGCGAGTAGAATACTATACTTTTTCTTTGATTATTCAATGATTGAAGAGAATTTTGAAATAGTCAATTACATTTGGACGAGCCTTTTTGAGAACTAGTTTAGTCAAAGTGAGGTTAGGTTATTAACACAATGTGACAATGACTATAAAACAAGTATGGACAGACAAATGGACTGTTTCAAAGTGATGTATTTGAAGGTTGACATTTTGTCGAATGTTCTGATTGGCTCTAAAACAGTGGAGTAATGAGATTAGATCATTTTCATTGGCTAAAAACAATTGAGTAAAGAAAAAAAAAGTCACTGGTATGAGTAACAAGTTACATTAACCAATCGAAAGTGGATGAATAATACATCTATCATTGAATAGTCATAGAAAAAAGTATTCTTTCTATGACTATTTAACAAAATTATGCTCAATTTTCAGGCGACACCTCCTGGAGAGTTAGATACATGGTGGCCGATAAATTCACAGACCTTCAAAAAGCAGTTGGACCAGAAATAACCAGAACTGATTTGGTCCCAGCATTTCAAAGTTTATTGAAGGATACCGAGGCTGAAGTTCGGGCTGCAGCTGCGAATAAAGTTAAAGATTTTTGTCAAAATCTGGATAAAGTTCATCAAGAAAATACTATTATGACGAACATTTTGCCTTGTGTGAAAGAATTGGTAAGTGGATGGCTACTTTTTTCTTGACTAGCTCAAGCTTCATAGCATAACGGTATTTTCTGCCTATTTCGATGTTATGTTGACCCAGTTTTATCCGGCATTATTTAATACTACTAATCAAAATGAACAATTTTTATTCTATGAACATTTTTTCAACTCCTTATCAGTTCGAGATATTCATCTTTGGAGATTTTTCAACATTTATTTATTAGAAACATTCAAATAATTACAATTTTTTGGGAACCAAATTCAGTTGAGGCTCAGTTTCTGTTTTATTCTGAAGGACGACGAAATGTCCTCTCGAACCATGAAAAAAACCACTCATGCGATTGAGGTTATGTCCATTTTTAGAAACTTGTGAACTCAAAATTGTAAAATTTTTAATTTCACCTATTTTTTCGATTGGTGGTAAACAAGCACTAAAACTTGCTTCTCATATCAAGTTTCGGTTAGCGTTAAAAAAATTCAATTGTTTTATGCATCAACAAAGTTTTTTTGATTGACAACCCCTGTTTATCTTTAAACATTTAAATTTGCACCTTTTCGGGCATCCCAAACCGTTTAGTTTTTTCAATTCGTTTCAACCGTTCAAGAGTTATTCCACTTTTTCTAAAAATTGATGCGTTTGCAACCATTGTTTAAGCAGCATAACTTGATTTTTTCAAATATCACCTGTATTTTGATACCTAGTCACGTTCGGCTTGTGATTTTACGCATTTTTCACCCGACATTTTTTTTTCAAAAGTTGAGAGTTTGAGAGCTAATTTTGTTTTCCTGAAAAACACAACAAATCCTATCAAAAATACTCTGAACGTTCCATGAAAATCAATTTTTTGACATATCAACGTGAAAGTGACCATCATTTTCAACTGTTTTTGTGATTTGCAGTTGAATGTTCCCACTAGAGGCATACAATAAATGTCATTTTGACGTTGATATGTCAAAAAATTGATTTTCATGGCTTGTTATCGACAGCAACACCACCAGAAGATACTCAAGGCAGTTGTTTAAACACTGGCAAAGTCTCAACCTGATATCTCTAAAACCAAGTGATCTGTGGTATCTTTAATCAATGGTTGCAAACGCATCAGTTTTTAGGAAAAGTGGAATAACTTTTAAACGCTTGAAGCCATAGACTTAATATCGCAAGCAAGACAAGTAACAAATCAAATATTCTTAACCCCAACATCCCTTATATGAATGTTTACTCTCTTTTCAGCTATGTTGGCATGTTCCCTGAATGTTCTAATGCTTTATGAGAAAATATCCGGGAAAAATAAATCAATTTAATTGCTAATCTTCTAAATCAACAATCCCAAACAACCATAATTCCATTTATCCTCACTTGTTTGTCACAAGATGATTTGTGTCATCAAAAAAACATTTTTGAAGTGTTAATTTGTATTGAGGTCTACGTTTTGTGATGAAACCAATGGTCTAATAACTATAGATTAATCATATCATTCATAAACTGTGAACAATTGTGTGGCCAACATCAAACATAGAAGATACGTTAGGAGAAGTTGAGCGGGGCACTGAGTGGGGATTTTGCACCTCACTGGAATGTGCTTCGGTTACTACACGCCAAGCTGCCAGTGGCGTAACTTTTTTACAGAATTATTAAATTCTTGTCACTTGCGAGTCATTTCGATATACCATATAAGTAAATAATGCACTACAAACTAAACCAGTATAATTACACATCAAACATTCACAAAATCAACACCAAACCCCTCTCAAAATCAACACCAAACCCCTCTCAAAAAACAAAGGACGCCAATGAGTCGAAATATGGATGAAACGTGTAGACAAAATCTGATCGATAGGGGCGGACTCAATTTTGGTGCGTTGCCGTACTTCAGCTTTTTTGATTTTCAGAAGAAAATACTGGTTTTTCTAAATCCTAAATACCTCAACAAATCTTGAAGAGATGTTTCAATTTAAACAAAAAGGTTAACATCAACTTATTTGATTAAATTCATGCATAAAATGGTTTCAAAAATGATTCCAAACAATGTTTTGATCTTTTCGCTGGGTAGTAATACTTTTGATAGAGTAAGTTTGGAAAACAACGTGGTGGGAGAACCCGAGTGCACCCAAATAAACAGTTCGATGTTGTCCTCATGTTTATTTCGCTATGTTTTATCTATAGTTATTAGATCATTGGATGAAACTTGGCAACATCTGACCGTAAAGTTAAGGCCAGTTGCTCTGACGCTTTTGTTTATTGTGAGGTTAGGAAGTTAGTGAGTTTATTCCTCGATTTCCCAAGAGAAAACCTAGCTCTGTGAATTATTGAATTCCTAATTGCGCTATTAATTTTTTTAATGATAAAACAATGCCTAAAAAAAAGTGTGTGACCAGAAAGTAAAATCAAGCAGACATTTTGTCATTTCACCGGTAAACAAAAACAAAACTGGCCTCTTCTATCATTGTGTCGGGACCAAAACAGTCAATTCTAAAGGTATAGGCGTTTTGTGTCTTGTTATTGTGAGTCTGCGATTTCAAATATCTAAAGATATACATTGATATTTAAAAAATAATGTTAAAGCCTGCTGTGCAGAAATGTTACACCCTGTATATTGAAAAACATTTTCACGAACTGCTCTGGGACATCCCTTATCCAAATCCATTTTGCTTATCTCAATATCTTTAACGGTTCAGGCGCAATTTAGCTTTCCCGTTTAAATGACTGTGTATAGTAAATATCATTTTTGAAGATGCACTTTTTTTTCCATCATGTTTGTCAGATGCAGTTTCCTACGACTTTCTAAAATTTTTCTCAACTTTTTTCCATTATGCAAAGGTATTATGCAAATGAATCAAAATAGTACATTTTGTATCAAGGGCGAAAAGTAGATGATTTTGACGAGGGTATAAGTAGCAGCACGAGCGAAGCGAGGGCAGATATTAGCCGAGTCAAAATCAACTTTCGTCCGTGGTACAAACAGTGCTTTTTGTACAACCAGTTTGTATTGATTTGAAAAAAAATAATTATGAAGATCAAAAATAAATAATCGATACACTGCACTACACTGCTGACAAGTCAGACAACTGAAAAGTTTAATGGCAACTGTCAATCATGGTTACAAGTTACAATAGGTGTGTTCCCGTATTCTTTTGTGGTGCAGATTCATTGTCACGTGATTAGTTCCTTTTAGTTTGCTAGGCTGTCACGTGGTTATTAGATCCAGAGGCGTTGGGATCCAAGGAACCGTTGCTAAGCGACCTACTTTTGAGCCCGCGGGTGCGAAAGTACTTTTAGGCCCGGCTGCCAAAATTAACGAGTTTCCGACTGCTTTGAATGCATTGAAAAGTGGACTTTACGTGGAGGTTGTACAAAAATATTTTATGGGATCAATGGTTAAGAATAAAATACTCGATAACGAATAAAATAATCATGAAATGATATTTTGAATTTGTATTCATGTTCATCTTTTGCTCAATCTCGAAAAATAAATGAGCTGAGTCTGCAAAATCCTCAACTGTTATGTTTTCTAAATAAACATTCGACAGTCGTGATTTTTGTGTATTGAAATTTGGCGTTTTGCTTTTTCGATCCATTTTGGTGATTCAAGATGAATACGGCATTTGGTTTTTAAATATTACTCTCTCACGGCCAAATTTATTTAGTTTTGTAATTGATTAACCAATATAAGTTACTACATTGCCTAGATTTCAACTGACAAGAAGTGGCAATCTACTTTTCTGCATAACCTACAGATTTTCTCGCTTCAGGGATTTTATCGGCAACAAATTAAATGGTCAGTATTTCAATTTTATGGACAGTACTCTTTGCCATTATTTTATCTCCCGTGGTCAGTATGATAATAAATGGTCGTTAGTAATATAAAGAAATGGTCAGTGAAAATAATGAAGGGTCAATAACATAAAGAAGTGGTCAGTAAAAATAATAAATGGTAGATATAAATAATCGAGAGTCGGTATCACAAAAAAACGATCAGATAAATTAGTAAATGCCTGGTGAAAATAATGGACAGTCCATAAAATTAATAAAGCGACAGTAAAATAATGAATGGTTGGTCATATATTTTATTTCGTATAAATACAAGAAATTTTACAACGGAACGAAATACAACTTAGTAAAGAGAAAACACTCTGCCTTTATGTCATGATGAAGTAGTCAGATAGGTTCTTTTGAGAGGCGGATTTAGTTTGGGTTAGTTAGGGTTAGATTGTGTTGGTAAGAGAAATTGATGAAAAATATGCAGCGGCTCGTTGGTTAGCACTAGGTTAACATTACAATTATTATTATATATCATAATTGACGTGTTCTTTATTGCTATTATGTGTATCAAGTTTGGGTTAGTTAAAATTATTACTGACTATTGCATACTGGCCATTTATTATTTCTTGTACATTTGTGGAATTATTACCAGCTAAGTCATACTAACATTTCATAAATTTTTACTGACCATTAGAATCACAATAGTGAACATAGAGATACAGGCCAAATAGTACTTCTACTGCTCAAAAATTCCATTTTTACTTATCATTTTTAACAGAAATACTGAGTCTTTCACAATATTATACTGACTGCTTGTGATATTATACTGTACAACATAATGAATTAAATACTGTTCAGTTAATTACAACCCGATTTTATCTACTGAAAAACATGCATAAGCGAAAAAATGCATCAACAACCGAGTATTCTTTCACAAGATGGCGCCTTCATTTCAACAATATATTGCTCAATAATTAAAAGGAGTTGGTTTTCTCTCGGAAAATAAACACGTTTTGAAGTTTTTGCGAACCCTGTTTAAAAAATCTGAATTTTTTCTTTGTGTGATACCTTTCTATAAATAATAAAATTTGTTTATTTTAATTAGGGGAATCTAAATTTGAATATTGCCGGATAAAACTGGTTCACCGTCTCATTTTAGTTGCAATTGCGGGTTGTCTTGATTATAACTAAA
The DNA here is from genome assembly GCA_958502075.1 of Orchestes rusci. Classification (NCBI taxonomy): domain Eukaryota; kingdom Metazoa; phylum Arthropoda; class Insecta; order Coleoptera; family Curculionidae; genus Orchestes; species Orchestes rusci. Next base: position 9,716,325 of record OY293304.1, on the reverse strand, counting down.
GATCCGTTAACGTATACGTGTTGGCTCAACTTCAACTGTTTATTGTCTATAGTCTCTATTCCAAAACTTCATTTTGTAGGGTTTGGCAACTTGATCACTGATCCTTTATGTGATCGAAAATTCGATTTTCAGGTCGCTGATCCAAACCAACATGTAAAATCAGCCCTAGCGTCCGTCATCATGGGAGTGAGTCCGATTTTGGGCCGCCACAACACCATTGAGCATTTGTTGCCATTGTTTTTGACACAATTGAAGGACGAGTGTCCGGAAGTTCGATTGAACATCATTTCAAATCTGGATTGCGTCAACGAGGTAAAGTTGTTAGAGGTATATTTTGAATATGTTTTAGTGTATTGTTGGTTCAAATGTTTAGATTTCTACATTGTATCAGTTTTTTTTTATAATCATTTTCTCTATTTACGTATTGAATCTTCGAACATTGAACAAAGAGAAAACAGGGTTCTACAATTCGCATCTTATCAAGTGAGAAAACATGGTAAACGATTTTAGTTTTTCCATAAAAAACTCATTGTTGAGCTAAGTAAAAATTCATTTATCGCCAACACCATATAAAACTTTTTACGTAAAGAAAATATCCTCGTCAAGGAAATCTCTTGAAGCCTGACAACCATGGAACCATGCAGTTGTCACGTGATGGTGTTTAGTATTAACACTCAAACTTCATTGATTGAAATACAGCCAGTAAAATCTTTTTCGTCCGACTATGTTCATGTTATGTTATTTCGACCTATTTGGTTCCCAAACAAGCCACTTTTTTGGTAAAGTTGCCACATAAAATCTCAACACATAACAAATAAAATTATTTACTAGAGAAAGACAGCTGGCAAGCATGTGTCAACGTTCAAAAGTTCCAGCGTTGCCGGATTGTAATAAAGGTTCATTCCATCAACTTTCTAGTGTAAAAGTTAACAATAACTGTAAATATAATGATGTAATCCGTATTTTGAAAACAAAAACTGAAAACTAATGACTTTCAGCTGATTATGTTGACAAATATAAGCGACAAGCGACGTAAAAGTGGCTACGGACAAGACTCATATTCATATTCAAGACTCAAACTCAAAACCGCCTTCCGTTTAAATTACACCAAATAAGTGATGTAAAAATTACCGTAATTTATTTTTGCTGGTGGGTAATTTATTATCCTTGTTCAGAAATATAGCTTTAATCAAAATTTCAATATTTTATCCTTAGAATTGAACTCAGAACGAACTATTTTGTAATTATTTATTGAATAATGCATGATGTGGAAACAAAAATTTTTCTCCAAAAAACACTGCATTTTTAATGATTATTTATGGGACGCACTGAATAGTAGAGTAGGTATATTTAAAAAAAAAAAAGAATGATATTCATAATGAGAGAATATTTTAAACGAGATTTCAAAAAATACCCAACCACTACACCAAATATGTGACTTTATTGCTTAATTATTTGAAACTGGGCGTATAATACGGCTTTTAAAGATCATAATATCAGTTCAGGGACTTATTCCAATGAATAAATCTGTAGGTTGCTTCGTTTATAATAACCAATTGTGACAGTTGCCATCAAACCATACGAACTCAGCCACGACCTACGTTCATGATAGAAAGAGTAAAATTTCAAATAACTACACTTGCATTTGCATTGTTATTGTAGTTAAAAAAGAAAAATAGTTAAAAAAGAAAAAAGGATTTTTTCCTAATTCGATGTAATTGTATATTTGTACGTAGTTTTTAGTTCTAAACAACTTTTCTCAATAATATTTTTCGTTGTTATCAAAAATAAAGGTACTTTATTCTTGAGCAAAATTCATATTTTCTGATATACCTCAAATACGACTGGAAAAATTGAATACCTGATGGTTGCATTTTAGGTTTTGGATCATGCAGAACTTTTTATAAAGAATAACTTTTTTTCGTAACCTTGATAATAAAAAAGTTAAGTGGACACACTGTATATAACTATAGATGAAACATTTCATTCATAAACTGTGAAAAATTGTGTGGTCAACATCGAACATAGGAGAGACGTGAGGAGGAGTTTAGCGGAGCACTTAGTGGGGATACGTGTGCACCTTATAAGAATGTCCTCCGGCAACTACAAGGTAGGCCGCCAGGTGCCTAACTATTTTGAGGCAAAACACATTTCTTTGATTATTTTGGTTTTCAAAATTTTATTTCAAGCTTAAAATATCAAATGTAAACTACTTTTCTTTAATTTTGTGATATTTTCCGTATAACAAATAGGAGACATAAATCCACAATTTTTTTTAAATCGAGTTGAAAATAATTTGATGTAAAAAACGAAAACTTGTGGCTTTGTTTCTGAATTGCTTCAAATAGAGACAGATTGAAGATCGTTGGCAGTATAGGCTAATAAAATGGAAACATCAAAATACAAATGGATGGTCCCAGGTAAAGTAATAAACATTCTTCGAGTGGCTGGCTAAAAAGATATAAAATATAATGTATAATAGATGAAAAACCTCAAAAGCAGCAAATCTAGTCCAGTAACCATATACATCAGACCTTGCGTTAGATCCGGTAGTTCTGATTTTTTGCTGACCTGTTTATGATGTTGGCCCTATGAATAATCCAAGTTTTCGACCTCGAGTGCCGAATGCAACATTGTCAAATTTCAAAAAAAATCCCCAAATTTCTACATTTTATCCAGATTTTGGCAACTTTATCCCAGAAGGACCAAGTTTTCGATTACAACTATGAAACACTTTTTTGAAGTAGACTAAATCTACAATTTGCGATCAGAATTATTCCTGTAGACCCAATAGTTTTTGAGATACAGCTTTCCAAAATTTAGCGTTATATTTTCAAACTTGAAAATGTTCACATAATAGACCAACATTATATTATTATGGGGCCTACCTGGAAGATGTCTCCAGGCTAGTTACTATACACATTTATTGTTCTGTGGGAATTTCGACCGTTTAGACCTATTTTCTTCGGAAAATTCAGGCCTTGCTAATTCCAAAAGAAAAAAAATGATTATCCATGATCATTTTAATCTCAATAAAAAAAGTAAATTAAATAAATGTTTAAAATCAACTGAAAGTAGATTTTGCCCTCTTTGAAGGACCCGGTTGACTCTCGTCGGTCTCCCCCCTCAAAACATATCTGGCAGTAGCAGGGCTCAACTTAACCCTTTGATGTTTAAAACGAAAGAGTTCCAGGTAGATAAAATTTTGTTTTGTTACCGCAGAAAATAGATTTAGATAGTAGGTTATTAAAACATTTTCAACTTTGAAAATATAACGCTAAATTTTGGAAAGCTGTATCTCAAAAATTATTGGGTCCACAGAGACGGTTCTGATCTCAAATTGTAGCAAATCTAGTTAAAAAAGTATTTCCTAGTTATAATCGAAAACTTTGTCGTTCAGGAATAAAATTGACAAAAACTGGATAAAAGGTAGAAATCTTGGGTTTTTTTTTAGAAATTTGACAATGTTGCCTTCGGCGCTCGAGGTCGAAAACTTGGATTATTCATCAGGCCAACATCATAAACAAGTCAACAAGAAATCAGAACTACGGGATCTAACGCAAGGTACCCCCCTTTTCAGACGACATGGTTACTGGATTAATTTTGACTTTGGAAATTTTCTGAATGGTCAAATTTCATTTTTTTTTCTTGATAATAAACTAGAAATGCAAGTCAAAGATTGGGAAGATAATGATATGTCTTGACAGTTACCTATTTAATATATGAGTTGATGAAGTTTTGTGTTTACATATATATACGTATATGCTCAAATTGTTTGGTAATTTGTTTAATCTTTGCCTTAAAAACTACAAATTTTGTTCAAAATCCAAAGAATCACAATCTTCTTGCCCCTCATTGCCACATTAAATTCTATCACTGATCAATTAATTATCATTATTTGAACGTCAATCAATATTTAGTAACCTATGGATGGTAAATTCTGATTTACTGCAAGCTTGACACTTGTTAGTCACTTCAATAGACAACGTCCATAATATAAGTACACAAAATCAACACCAAACCCCAGTCAAAAAACTGATACGCCAATGAGACGAAATATTATAAATGAAACGTTTAGGCAAAACCCGATCGATAGGGGCGGAATCAATTTTGGTCCGTTGCCGTACTTCAGCTTTTTTAATTTTCAGAAAATACTGGGTTTTCTCAATCCAAAATACCTTAACAAATCTTGAAGAGGTGTTTCAATTTGAACAAAAAGGTTACCATCAACTTGTTTCAGTAAATTCATACATAAAATGGGTTGAAAAAAATTACAAACGTTTTAATCTTTTTGCTCCATAGCAATACTTTTAATAGAATATGTTGCATCTACAGGGCTTTTCACTTAGAATTCCGCACGTCAATATCTCGGAAACGAATAGAAATATTTGATTTCTGTAAAAAGTAGTCCATGTATGGGGTCGAGTAGTTATTTTTCACAGTTAAAAAAATTCGACGCCTACCAGGAGTAAAGCGTCGCGACGCATCGAAAATATCAATCGATTGCAGGGACTTTGAAATTACGCGCATGCAAAAGTACGAGTTATTTATAAACTTTTTTGTTATTTAGTCGAACTCATTTATTCTACTCAGTTTTGAGATATACAGTGTGTCCAAGATAAGGATGTCTATCACGGGGATCTTGGAAACCGTGAGAGATACAAGGTCGGTTAAATGGAGGCAAAGTTGCGTATTTTGATGCTTAACAAAATGCCGTTTCAAAAGCCAAGAAATTCCGACTAAGTCCGAAATTATCCGAAAAAAACCGAAATGTTTAAAAATTGTTTTCATTTTTTTCTGACCACATTTGAAGAGATATTTTGAAATGAATGGAACTTCTTCATTGCCACTTTTTGCCCTTTACAAGATAGCGTTATTAAATTGAAGAACCGACGTTTCGTCTGTGAGCAGCCATCATCAACTTTGTTTTTTTAAATACGGTCCTGGATTTTTTATGACGGATTTTGAGGGCCTCTTATGTTCCTAAACCAACAATGTATCGCAATTATTAAAAAAAAATATGTTGATGGATTTTTCCATAAGAACTCATGTGTTAGAGAGAGACAAAAAATACATTTTTAATAGGATTAAAAACAACCAACTCTTTTTTAATTAGTGCGATACCTCGTTGGTTTAGGAACATAAGAGGCTCTTAAAATCCGTAATAAAAAATCCAGGACCGTATTTAAAAAAACAAAGTTGATGATGGCTGCTCATAGACAAAACGTCGGTTCTTCAATTTAATAACGCTATCTTGTAAAGGGCAAAAAGTGGCAATGAAGAAGTTCCATCCATTTCAAAATATCTCTTCAAATGAGGTCAGAAAAAAATGAAAACAATTTTGAAAAATTTTGGTTTTTTTCGGATAATTTCGGACTTAGTCGGAATTTCTTGGCTTTTAAAACGCAACTTTGCCTCCATTTAACCGACCTTGTATCTCTCACGGTTTTCAAGATCCCCATGATAGACATCCTTATCTTGGACACACTGTATATCTCAAAACTAAGTAGAATAAATGAGTTCGACTAAATAACAAAAAAGTATAAATAACTCGTACTTTTGCATGCGCGTAATTTCAAAGTCCCTGCAATCGATTAATAATTTCGATGCGTCGCTTTACTCTTGGTAGGCGTCGAATTTATTTAACTGTGAAAAATAACTACTCGACCCATTGACTACTTTTTACAGAAATCAAATATTCCTATTCGTTTCCGAGATATTGACGGGATCATTGGAGAGAAAGTTTGTTATTATTTCCCTCTCACACAACAATGTTTGTTCATGATTCTAGATGTTCAATGTTCGAAGTATTAACTCTCTTATTGACTAGTCTTTTCTCTTTGCCTCATTTAATCGATCTTCCAGGTAATTGGAATTCAACAACTTTCACAGTCTCTGCTCCCTGCCATAGTAGAATTAGCTGAAGATTCAAAATGGAGAGTACGATCGGCTATCATTGAATATATGCCTTTGTTAGCCGGCCAACTTGGTCGAGAATTCTTCGACGAAAAACTAAATGCACTTTGCATGACTTGGCTCATGGACCATGTGTTTGCAATCCGCGAAGCAGCCACAATGAACCTCAGAAAGTTGGTAGATCAATTTGGAGCTGAATGGGCTGAATCCACCATCATACCCAAAGTATTGGCCATGTCGAGAGATCAAAATTATTTATACAGGTATGATTTTTCACTGTTTTCATTGCATTTCAGTTTTTATATTGTGTAAGAATGTTGTCCTTATTGTTGATTGAACTTATAAGAATATGCCATCATTTTCATGAAATAAATCAAAATAATGCTCATCACAAAATCTTATATGACTTCATCGCTTTTTATTTCACAATTTTGATTGTTTCGAAAAGATGAAAATTTCAAGGCAGAATAAAAAAGAAAGTTATAAAGATGATGCTCTATACTTTATATTTTTTTGATATTTTTTTAAATTTTTTGACAAATAAATGTCAGAAGTTACACTAACCGACAAAAATGGAGAAAACGCCTAAAATTTGAGCAAACTTTGATCCTGCATCAGTTATCAAAAAAGTGATTGGGAATTTAAAAACTTGAATCTAGTTGTCAGTCTACGTGTCCTGGCGATTAAAAAAAAAAAAATTAAAGTTCTTTTTTCACGGTTAAAAAAATGGGCACTTATCAAAACTTTTTTCTGTGTAATTTTCAAAAAAAATCCTGGCCTCTAAAGAGGGGCACAAACTATGTACTTCTTGAAAATTGCAGAATCATTGAACAAAGGATAGTCTGCCCAAATTAGAAGCCTTATAAAAATTGATAGGGTGTCGCTGAGCAAAAATAAAACCGATTTCGTGAATAATAGAGCCTAAACAACGATTTTTGGAAAAGAGTATAACACCCCATTATTGCGTATGCTCTAGATTTTTTATAATTTCCATCATGATCCCAGACTGACACACTCAATTAGCACCCCCATTTTATATTATTGATGTTTGTCATCCCAAGCGATTACAACCTTTCGTCAGATAGGTATCGAAAGAATCTCTCACGAACCGATTTGGTTGTGAGTTGTAACGAAATTTCTCAAGTGCGCAGGACGATGATCCTTCCAAGTATAGTTTTCGGTCAGGTTTGAACAAACCTATCCAGTTTCGGGTCTTGATATTTGCATATTGTGTAGTTTTTGCACTAAAAACTCTGGGAATCGAGATTTAGTTTTTGAGATAAGCCCGCCAAACATATCAATTTGAGGTCTATTATTTTATGGTTACGTATCTCTTTGTCCGCACATGAAGAAAATAGTCATTATTGTAAATGCATCTCGACTTACGCCCATCGTGTTTATACTACGTGTTGACATGCACCCGGAAGACATTGAATAATAATAATTGTACATTGACTAAAACTACTGAGGAGTTTTTTTTTTGGGTGCGGCTTATTTTTTACATTAAATACAATTTAACATGATTTTTTTTTGTTGGTGATTGCTGTGGTAAAATTGAACTTCCTGTAGATACGTCATTTTTAACTCATATTCTTATTTTCCATTGTTTTAAGATTATTTTATTTGAATTTAAAGGTTTCGAACACGTATAATCAGAGCCTCAAAGCTGCACTGGGTGAAAAAATCGAGTAGCTTTGGTGTCGACTCCCAGTATAATTAATTATTTTCCAATAAGACATCTACTTAATTAGTCTGTGTGCGAAATTTGATGGAAATCGATCTAGAGGTTATTCAAAAGTTATGATCAGAATAGTAAGTCGAGATGTTTATGGCCGAGGCGACGAAAAAGCCGAGTCTGGAATTTCTAGAAGAGTAGTTTAATGACATTTTACGGCTGTGTATCGTACATTGTCTTGTTTCATACTGTGATGATTTTTTTAATCGGTTTAAAGTGCTTTCTTGTCCAACCATATATGTACTTGGAGTGACCGGTCGCCTCATATCCTTATCATGAGATGGCGCCAGCCAAACCATGCTACCAATGCAATTGCATAGTCTGTGATGATGCAAAATGTCATTTTTATGATGTAAAGTGTCATTTACCGGACTGGTTTTGGGTCCGGTAGATGATACTTTACGGTACATCATGAAATAGAAGTATTTTTTGTCTAAAACTTTGACACCCTGTATCCTTGTGAACATACCTAAATGTTCAACAAAGTTTTTTAATGATAGTCGACTCTTTTTTGTTCTTTCACCTATCAAAATAATTGACGTTGACGAGTAATAAATAGCGACCATCCCAAACTAACCTGTACAGGGTGTCCCAACGATAGAGTAAAGTAGGTTTTATCATATAGGATATAAAAAATATCAATATCAATATGCGTCACAGGTTAGGGGTGTAAATAGCGCACATTCTGAAAATATTTGAAAACATACAGGGTGCGTCACAAAAGTATGGCACGAAAAAGTATGATTTTTTTAAATGGAACCCCCTGTATATTAATTGATATTTCAATTTTTTCTTCAATTTGGAACAAAAATTGTGATACAACTAATGTTCCTAAATTCAACCGTCATCGAGATATCGCGTTTTAAAAATAGCATTTTTGCAACTTTGACATGCTATAAAACTCAAACTATGCAAGTTAGAGAAAAATGGATTGCACATTCCTATCTTAACTTTTTAAGGGCTATTCAAGGAGATTAAATCCATTATTGTGAAAAAATGTCAAAATGTGCCGAAAAAAGTTGTCAGTTGACGTTACCTTCCATCCAAATGACAGAAGAGCTCTTGAAAAGTTAAGATAGGAAAGTGCAAACCATTTTCCTCTAACTTGAATAGTTTGAGTTTTATAGCATGTCAAAGTTGCAAAAATGCCATTTTTGAAACGCGATATCTGACTCACGTGTGAACGTAGTGAAATTGGTTGATTATATTATACGAGAAGCTTTTAGAGCTGTTAGCAATGATATCATTATGTTACGTAAAACTCAAGACAACTTCATAGAGCGCATGCATATTTGCTAAGCTAAAGGAGGCATTTTTTTGAAAAATAAATTTTCCACTTAGATATACAGTGTGACCCATTTGTTTTGGGAACACCCTGATAAAAAGTTTATTTCTTGACCGATTTGGTTCGTTTTTTTTTGGATTGTAGAGCTCGAAAAATTGTAAATTCTTGGCAAAAAGTGACCTTCGCCATTTTGACTTCAAGGCCTACTATGTTAGTTTTTAAGAGCAAAATTTCAGGAAACCATATTAGCGATTTTTTTAGAAAAAATCTGTGTGCGCCACTGGATTCAGCATCCTTTAAAACGGGTCTATACAAATTTTCAACCGAAAATATCAAGTTGAAAAAATTAAAAATTCGCACTTTAACAATCTTTGATTCTATCAAAACAAATAAAAATGACATAAAACTAAAAATTTGTAACTTCTACCAAACCACCATCAACTTCAATGCATTTTTATTTGTTTTGATAGAATCAAAGATTGTTAAAGTGCGAATTTTTAATTTTTTTCAACTTGATATTTTCGGTTGAAAATTTGTATAGACCCGTTTTAAAGGATGCTGAATCCAGTGGCGAACACAGATTTTTTCTAAAAAAATCGCTAATATGGTTTCCTGAAATTTTGCTCTTAAAAACTAACATAGTAGGCCTTGAAGTCAAAATGGCGAAGGTCACTTTTTGCCAAGAATATACAATTTTTCGAGCTCTACAATCCAAAAAAAAAACGAACCAAATCGGTTAAGAAATAAACTTTTTATCAGGGTGTTCCCAAAACAAATGGGTCACACTGTAGAAATTGATTTTGTCACGAGAATAAAGGTTTATCCACACACAACAGTGACGTGATTTGAACGGCCGTATACCGTCAGATTTCTATTCACATTAGCCTAGTTTACACCGACAACTTGGTCCGCGGACCAAGTACTATATTCGAACTATATCAGAACCAAATATTTGGTTCGAAAGGTGTAAACAGTTGCGAACTAAGCTGGTCTGCTCTTGGTTCGGTACTTGCCAGCAGGTGTACCGAACTAAATTTGATTCGATCTGGATCAAAATTATGAGGTTATGTTGATTGTTATTATTGTGAATTGTGTTGGTTCTGAGTTTCTCAAGGCAATCTGGAGCGTACTCACTTATGTTTTTTTTTATTACGAATTGTGTTGATAAATAATTTCGACTTGTTTTTGACGTTTGACGAATTGCGCGCGTACTCATTTAGTTCACGCGTTGCAAGGCTGTGTAAACGAACGAGAAGCAAGCATTGGGCCTACCGTACTATCCCCACCCACTTGATCCTATCGGACCGAACTAAACGAGCTTTCGGTGTAAACTAGGCTATTGGCTCGTGTTTCGGCAGTGTTCATAATCAAGTGATCAAAATCGAAGGGTTTTCCGATGCCGACCTCAAAAAAATATCTTCGGGAAGAAATCCAAGAATCACGGTACGGCGTCGGTGAGCACTGTCACGGTCGCGCATCGGGCAAGTGGGAATTGGTCCGTTTAAATCCATATCATGAATAATCTTAATCTTTGTCGGTCAAATCACGTGCCGATCACGGTACGGTGCCGTCACTGTTGTGTGTGAATCGGCCTTAAATATTCGAGATCTACAGGGTGGACTAGAAATAATGAGACATACGGTAACAGCAGATTCCTTACACAAAAATATTGCGATCGCCCCGAACTTGTCTATCCCGAAAGTTGATATTAAGAGAGATACAGGGTGTCAAATTTGAATTTTGATTTTTGAATTTTTTCGAAAAACTTATGGAATAATCAAAACAAGTTATATTGATGAAATTTGGAATATGGGGGTTGTTAGGCATGGAAAATTCAGATCTGGATTTGGTATGGCTCTTACATGTAGGGGGCGACACTTGCACATCTTTCCACTCATTCAAATAGTCATAGATTTTTTGTACGCTCTCGAACATTTTTTTTTATTTAAAAAATTGATTTCTCCATCATTTTTACGTAAAAAAGGTATACCTTTTAAAAGTGGATAGGAGTAACATTTTTCAAGATATTTGCACTTGAAGTAATCCATGCAATGTGGCATCAATCAATCAATCAATCAATCAAAAATGTACTTCTTCATCGAATGGAAAATGTTGAAAATAAACATAGGGGGAATCGAAAACGCCGTTGTCACAGTAATTTTGACAAATGTCTCTATGTTCAATGTTTCTTGAAAAAAAAAACTGAAAAAAATGTTTCAAACAAATTCAATTTTTAGGTAAAAAATAATAAAATTACATTTTTTCCCATGAGCCTTCAAGCTTATGTCAAAATTACCATGATTTCAAAGCCTCCTATGTTGAATTTTCGAAACTTTTCACTTTGAAGCACATCGCATGGATTACTTCAAGTTCAAATATCTTGAAAAATGTTACTCCTAGCCACTTTTACAAAGTATACCTATTCATGTAAATACGATGGATCAATCAATTTCTCAATTTAAAAAAAATGTACGAGTGCTTACAAAAAGGTATAACTATTTGAATGAGTGAAAAGGTGTGTAAGTGGCGCCCCCTACAAGTGAGAGCAATTCCGTCCCTGTCTTTCAAGGACACCCTGTATTGTATTGTTTCCTGATTTTTCAATACCCGCGTATTATCATTATCAACTTAAAAGATACAAAATGTGTTCAGAATAGGGTTTCCAATTTTCGGGATCGGGATCCCGTTTCGAGATCCCGGGATTTCGGGATTAACCTTATTTTATGTTTCTTTAAATCTGACACTAGAAACAGCAATGATAAAAATGCAAAAATATAGCAAACAAAAGTACGTTTTTATTAAAAAATATTATAAAAATAACATTTTTTTACTCTTAAAAAGTAAATATTGAATCAAATAGTTTTTGGTGATAATAAAAAATAAAATTAGAAACTAAAAACAAAAACAGAAAGAGAAGTGCAAATTAAATAATAATTTTTAACCATCTGCGATTTGCTTACTGAAAATAAAATGAGACCTAACCTGAAATAACACGCTGAAAAAGAAAAATAAAGGGTGAAGCAGACTAAAATTTTATTATTTAAAAAAAACGAGATTATCGGGATCCCGTTTTATTAATACCGGGATTTTCAGGACCAAGAAAACTCCGGGATCCCGGGATTGCGGGATACCGGGATCCCGGATTGAAAACCCCAGTTCAGAATCTTATGTAGAATTCAAAATTGCAATAGGGTGTTTTATTTTAAATAAGCGAGAAAATTGATGTTTTATGCCACATTTTTCTAATTCAATGCACAACTGTTTTATTATTTCTCACCGAAATGCCCACAACTTAATATTTTGCAATATCTTTTAAAATAAAGTAATTACAAGTTCACAGTTCACCCTTCGTTGGACAACCCTGTACAATGTACCCCATTTGATTTGGGGTCAACCTGAAAAAGTTTATTTATTGACCGAATTGACTCATTTTTTTTCTTATTTTAGAGCGTGTCAAACTCGAACTCACTAACCCAAACTGTATTTTTCAACCAAAACTAATCTCGCTCATACAAAATACAGGGCTTTCTTTGCTAGTTTTTAGGAGCAAAATTTTGACGCTGAACTTTTTTTGAGGGTGGGCCACTCTGAGTGTATGAATTAATCTATTTGTTATTTTTTATCAAGAATACAAAGTCTTACTTGCGTTTTTCATAGGCGTTATAAGGCTAATCAGGGAGCGTGAGTGTCAATGTAGAAAATTGTAATATTATGACAAATGGGAGTATCTCTTCTAAAAGTAGATTACCGGATTTAAAAAGGGGGAAGTGTATCATTTCGAAACGTAAACTCCATTGACATTTCAATTTTCTCAATATATTCTTTTTTATCGCCCCTTAGACTTGACATGGTCGAATATTCCATAAAGGTACATCTACCTATTTTTGTTGATCTAGTTTTTATTTTTTTTTTCCAGAATGACCTGTCTGTTTTGCATCAACGTCCTTGCAGAAGCATGTGGCGGCGATATCACCACAAGACTGCTGCTGCCCACTGTATTGGGCATGGCGAACGACAAAGTAGCCAATGTCAGATTCAATGTCGCAAAAACCCTACAGAAAATCGCCCCTCAGCTTGATCAAGCTGTCATACAACCCCAGGTATGAGCTATTTCAGTATTGAACAGCAGTGAGTCTCAAACACTTTTAACAATCGTCAACAATTCAAACATATTTCTCCTAATCACCCCATCAACACATTTCTTTAATTATTCTATTGGTAGAATCTTCAGTGGAAATGAATATACAATATTTATTTTCTCTTTCAGGTCAAACCAGTATTAGACAAACTAAACCAAGACACTGATGTGGATGTCAAATACTCGGCCAATGAAGCGATTTCGGGCATTGTAGGTGAGTAACTGCTTCGCTAGCGCACATTCGCTTTATTGGAGTTGCTTAAGTTATTCGAAGACATTCATAGATTCTCATAGTTTTTTAAAATAATTTAAGTTTTTATTTGTGATAAGGAGATGTACGTTTATTTACTAGGCAAAATTATTGTTGTGACAACGTCCTTTTGGCTATTTATGAATAAATTTTCTTACTGATAGGGATTTTGATTTCATTCCTACTTAGTAGCTTATGAGATTTAGTTATTGACAAAAGTATATTAACAGAGTATCCACGTGGAAGTATTTCAAGAACGGCTTTTCCAAATGTTTTGAATTTTTGTATGAATTGATGTGAAAATGCAATAACACTTTTAAATATATTTTGATGATTGCAGCGTTGCCAGATACACTAGTTTTTAATATTCACTTTTCTTATCTCAAGTAGGACACCCTGTATATTATTTGATTTTTGATATCTGTATGATTGAATGTATAACTTTTATTGAACATGTTAATGTGTCTAATGATAGTTTCTTGAACATTTGTCATTTTTCTTCAAATATAGTACACATTATTACTTCTAAATATTTTGGGAATTTGACATTTAAAACATTTGAGCGAGCCGTTCTTGAAATTCTCGTAACAGACCACCTACGTGAATCACTCTGTATATTCAAACACTTTTTCGAAATAACTGGCTAATTCATCTTTTTCAACAGTATCGTCTTTTTTTCCGTACTAAGATGTACCAGGGTGTTTCATTATCTTTGATAACATTTCAATCAGCTATAACTTTTTTGTTTTTGAATGTGAAACGGAACAAATACCATATTGTATAGTCATCTAGCAAGTTTTTTCTTGCTTGAAAAATTAAACAAAAGACTGACGATTTTCCGAGATAATAAGCTAATTTAATTTTTTTAAATGGAATTCCCTGTATATTATTGAAAATTTCGACTCTACTCAATATTCTGAGTTTATTTTAGAAAGCAGGGCACTCCATTTGAAAAAATATAAGTTGGGTTAATATCTTGGAAAATCGTTGTTTTATTTTTCAAACAAAAAAAAACTTGTTAGATAACTGTACAATCTGATATTTGTTTCGTTTTGACTGCTATACAGTGTGTCCCAGATTCGTTTCTCTATACAGGGATCTTGGCTCCTATTATACCTACGTCAAAGGTTAAATGGAGAAAATTTTAGAGGAAAGTTACTGCATTCGATATCCAGTTTCAGTTTTGCGATCGGTCAATTGGTTTTGGAAATATCGGCGAAAAACCGAAAATGGCGGATTTTGTCTTTTGCCAGTAAATCCGAAACGGCTAATTTGACAGCTATGAAAACGTGACATTATCTGGACACCTTTTCAAGACGAATTAAATGGCGTTCATGATATGTCTCTATTTTCTTTTGTTTTCCCGCAACATGCCTTAACTTCCATTTTTCTTATAGCCGCCATATTGGATTTTTCGATCTCTGGAAAGAGCGTGAAATTTCCAGTCTAGTGATGTCTCACAAGTGCATTAAAGATTTGAGTATCATCGAAATATCACAATACGTAGTTGGGACTCGATCTTATCTAAGGAGGCCATGATTTATTTGTCGCAAAATATGAATGAGTACTGTATCAGCTCAAGGTCAACGCATTTAGTGTGCAGCAAATGTGTTTAACGCATTGAATTTTCAATAGAACATGGACATGCATCGTGACATTTTTGACAATTAGCGACTGTTTTTCGTACTACTCTTACAAGTTTATTTCTGTTTATAGTTGACCAAATTAATCATTATTATTCGATTTTTCTGAACTGTGTTTTATGAGGCTGCCGTAGTTCGGGATACGAGGGATACATCTCCAAATAGCTACGTTGACCTTGCCGAAGGAAACCCGACATTTCTATTAGACCGCAAGTAGAGCGCTAACATGACTAGCTTTTTTTCATTTGAATAGAGAAATAGAGAATACCGGGCATTTTTGACAGGTTTCGACAATTTGTTAATCAGATTTTTCATTTTAATTTGAAAAGCGTAAGTACTCATTATCAAAACACAACCATCATACTGAATTATTGAACGACTGATCAGAGCCTCCTTAGATGAAAAAAAAAAGATATTGCTTATAAACCAATTTTCAGACAAATGAATCATGGCTTTCTTAGAAAAGAAGGCCATGACATAACTACGAAATGTGATATTTTGATGACACTTGAATCTTTTACGCAATTGTGCGACATCACTAGACTGGAAATTTTACCCTCTTTCCAAAAATCAAAAAATCCAATATGGCTGCCATAAGAAAAATGAAAGTTTAGGCGGGTTGCGGGAAAACAAAAGACGATTGAGACATGTCATACACGCCATTTTATTCGTCGTCAAAAAGTGTCCCGATAATGTCACATTTTGACAGCTGTCAAATTAGTCGTTTCGGATTTACTGGCAAAAAATGAAATCCGCCATTTTCGGTTTTTCGACAATAATTCCAAAACCAATTGACCGATAGTAAACCTGAAGCTGGATATCGAATGCACTAAGATTCTTCTAAAACTTTCTCCATTTAACCTTTGCTGTAGGTATAATGGGAGCCAAGATCCCTGTATAGAGAAGCGAATCTTGGACATACTGTATACTGCAGTATAAACATTCCAAGTTTGTTCTTTCTTCCAACATTTTTCTCATGAGTTCCATGTTTGCAGCCTTGCCTGTCACGAATAGATTTTTCTTTTCTATGCGGATCTCCTTGTTTATGTTGCAGATTTAACTGGTTCGTTGTTCAATAGAACTTTTTTTCCTCGCTGTGTATATCTGGGTCTTGATAGGTGAATGGTTTTTTTCACTTGTGAGTTCTCGTCATATATGGACCGGGAGATAACGACCATTTTTGGGTAACGTTCAATTCCCGTCTGCCCAGCTGGGGTAAGGTATATTTCAATATTTGAAGTCGATCAAATTCTATAAAAAAAAATCCCCCCCGTGTACCAACTCCAAGATTAATAAATTAAAACTAAAAAATTGCCAAAAAAAAAGAATCGATGCAAATCTGCCGTTGTAATTTTATGATTGTGTGCTAAAAGAAATCCATCGGTAACTCATCGGCAGACAGTCTCAAGTGGTAGGTTTTGCAGGACCTTACTATGAATTTCTTGTGAAAAATGATGAAAAAAAAAACGATTGATGCCCGTCTGCCGAATCAAAGGTAGGTTTAAAAGCTCAAAGGAAACCTTAAAAATCCATCGGCAGACATATAGGACATATACTTAATAATTATTGCGAATTTGTTGTTTGTTATATTTTCATGTCAAATGAAATGACAAATGTCCGTCTGCCAGTGTCATACATAAAAATATTACAATTAAAAATTGCCATTAATTATCAAGTATCTGTCCTATATGTCTGCCTATGGATTTTGAAGGTTTCCTTTGGGCTTTAAAACCTACCTTTGATCCGGCAGACGGGCATCAATCGTTTTTTTTTCATCATTTTTCACAAAAGTTTCATAGTAAGGTCCTGCAGAACCTATCACTCGAAACTGTCTGCCGATGAGTTACCGATGGATTTTTTTAGTACAGAATCATAAAATTACAACGGCAGATGGGCATCGATCGTTTTTTTACAATTTTTTAGTACAATTTCAATTAATGCCCTTGGATTTGTTACACAGGGGAGGAACAATTTTATTGCATTGATTGACATAAAATATTGAAATATACCTTACCCCAGCTCGGCAGACGGGCATTGAACGTTACCCAAAAAGCGTAAATTAAATGAATGTCTGCGTATTCTTGGTTAGTAAATAGCCGCTGCATCATTATTAACACTTAAAACAACACTTAAATGCACCAAATGATCGACATTTCTGTTTTTTAACCAAGTGTTTTGTTTTGATCAAAGCTAATGTGATAATTATGCGCCTTTCCCTGTTTTGATTTCGACGATTTTTATTTTTTTACTTGAAAATGTTGCGTCATACGAAAAAAAGCCAGGAGTACTTTTTTCTTTTAAATTAAATAAGGATTGCAGATAAAATTTTGATTTTGGAGTGGTGAAAATAAAAATAATATTATTGCATGAAAAAATGAACCTAGTGCCAATTTTCATTTGAAAATGTCAATTGGTAATAAAGATATTATTAAAATTCGATTTTTTTTTAAATTTCAACACCCTGTAACATTGTAACGAAGCATTTTTCGCACATGGTGTATTAACCATACTCACATCATGTTCCGATTATCTATCGATTCTAAAAGATAAGCAGGTAAAAGTGGACCACCCTGTATACACGACATTATGACAAACATCGGCAAAATTCGCCTGAATGTGAATCTAGCCTCAGAATTCCGCGATGTTTGGGCTAAATGTTGTTGTTTTGATATTGGGGGCCATGAGATTCAGACAGTTATTTTTTGTGGTTCCATGATAATATGTGGTTATATTGGCCTAAACATGGCGACTCAGGTCATATTGGCGTCTTGTTTTTTCATTAAACCACTGTAATTAGAACTTTTCTTCATAAATTTCCTCGTGAGACGTACGTTCTGTCGAATTGGCTATGAATTGCTCTACCTATATCTCTCAGATTATGACGAGTGTTCAATAAAAAATACGGTCAGCTCACCTATGGTTTGCAATTGTTTGTAAAAACGTATGTCTCATCGCAAACACTATTACATGACAACCACCAAATTCACTTTCTAACCTAACTTTTGTATTGTTGTCGACTTTGTGTTTCTGATTTTCTGTGCCTTTTTATAAATCAAAATTAGTTATTTTCGGAACTTCACAAGTTTGGTCGCTGTATTCCTCACTTAACAATTGTCAAATGCTTCAAAATGGGTCCAATTCTGTAAGAAAAAGGGTGTTTAAATGTATTGAAGAAGGGGGTGGGCATGTTCAACATCTTTTGTAATAAAATGTATTCATTTACCTACCGTTTTGATAATAATGAGTTTAAAACAGCCACATTTGCAAAAGCTTCAAAAAATTCACAGGCTCCACCCAGATAGAGCTTGTACAGTAAATTCTTGTTTGTGCTAATTATGGTGTGCAGGCGCAAAAGCCCGATTTCCAATGTTTTTGTGGATTTCCAATTTTTATCAAGAACCAAATTAAATTCACGAAAAATAATGTCAACAAATAAAGACAATAAATGACATTCAGTGACAATTGTGACAGTTGCCATCAAACCATACGATCTAACCAACGAACTACGTTCATGATAGAAAGAGAAAACCACAGCCACCTACGACAGTATTTTTTATTGAACACCCTTTGTTCGACCAATATCCAAAGAAATGTTCAGTGCTTCAAAAGGGAAACGAGTGAGTGTTATAGTGAAATTTTTATGATTAAAAAAAAAATAATAATATTGATTTTTAATTTTTTTAATGAAATTAAAAATTTGCCCAGAAAGTAGAAGGGCAGCTTCTGGACGATCAATTTTTGGTCATATCAACTGTGAAAACTGCAATTAATTGAGCAGGCAAGTCAACTGAATGAATTGAGAAATATACAGTGTGTCCACGGATTGAGTTTTCGTGAGGTGTGAATGACCAAAAATTTCAGAGTTCGTTTACGATTTTCTGGGAATCGCTCCTGCATGGTCCGAAACTAAGATGTGAAAAGAATTAGTCAAATCAGGGTGGTTTTGGGGCGATTTTTTAAAAAATGACCAAGAGTAAAGTACTTTTATTCAAAAAGATATCGAAAAAAACTTATGGAAGAATGTTGATTAGAATAAAAAGTAAAGGCCGGATAACAATTTTGACACAAATTGTCCTATTCTGATTTTTTTGGGGACTGAAAAATCAAGTATTAAGAAAAAACAAAATAGGCCAGTTTGTGTAGCAATTGAAATTCGGCCACAACTCTTTATCCTGAACAACTTTCTTCAATAACTTTTTTTGATAACTTTTGAAACAAAGGTTTTTCACTCACAATGTTTATAAAATCAAAAAAAAAACAAAGTAGTATCAAAATTGATGTTCGGCCATAACTTTTTATTCTAAATAACTTTTTTTTTTATAACTTATCACTTTAAACAAAGGTACTTTACGCCTAGCCATGTTTTATAAAATCGCCCCAAAACCAGCCTGTTTATTAATTGATTTGACTCATTCTTTTCACAACTTAGTTTCGAACCATGCAGGAGCGATTCCCAGAAAATCGAAATCTGACTCGATTTTTTTTGTCATCTACACCTTACGAAAACACACTCTAAATTCAAGCGATTATGTTTTTAATTTTTTACTATTCGTGAAACATTGCGAAACTTTCGAATTCTTTGGAGAAGGAAAAAACTATTTAATAACTAATATTGCAGAATAGTAAAGGCGCGTTTACACTGATCGACTTGTGTTTAATGTCGATCATTCAAGAATCATAAATCTTAAAAAAATTTGACCATGACTAACAAAACATAATTCACGCTTTTAAAAGTTTTAAAATAACATCAGTTGATTTCAAAAACGTTTTGTGCTTTAACACGTAATTTTTTTCTAGCTCTCGGTTGAACACACGCGGGAGGATTTAAGGCATATTTAAAGTAAGTAAGGAATCAACAAGAACAACCACAAGAACAACATGAAATGTTACTCATACCCAAAAAAAATAATCTCTCTAGGGTTTGATTATGATTTTTAAAACAACGGTGTTATCTGATAGGCTTTAGTATTAAAATTTATTGTTTAAATTCACATTCGACATAATATTTTTCATTTATATTTGCATTGATGTTGTTACTTAAATTATTATAAAAAATAAAAACGAATCTTTTATTTGATTTCTCGAATTTGGTGACTAGTTTGTTCCCCAAGCATTTATTTTTGGTTTTGTTATTTTACTTGCTAAGTTAACTTTACTTGTACATACTTGGAAGTGTAATGTTTAATAGTGCAAATAAATTTTAATATCGAGGATCATGTATTTTATTGCTTTCTTACAAACAGTTTAATATAAACATAATAAACTCAATGACAAAAGTCGCCTATTTGGTTTTATCAGTCCGAGTAGACTTCTTTTTGGTCATATTTTTGGCTTTGTCCAAAAGTGAAGTGCCTTTGGTAATTGCAGTGTGTTCAGAATCTTCAGATTTGTTGGACTTTTTCGGTGTCGTTGTTTCTTTTGATTTATTCTTTTCACGTTGTTTTTCTTCTATTATTCTTTGTTCCAGTGTTTCAGTTGTTATTCCCTAGAATAAATCATAATCCAATTATAGATATGTACGAATGATTCTTGACTGGTTTGTTGCAGTGTGTCATCGTTATTTTGATATTTAATTTTTAAAGATTTCCATGATTTCGTCAAAATTGGATACTGGATACTTTGTGTTATTTGGTTTTGGTTGCATGATTAAAAAAAGAAAACTTCGTCTAATTAGGAACATCAACAGTTTTACCATTATTTCTGTAAGAGTTTTTCCTCTGGCATATCCACAATCTCCTCTTCCAAAGATCCAACCTGGAGCGATTCCCTCAGGATCGTAAAGTAAAATGGCATTTCTACATGATGTGTATAGAATTCTTGATACCATGGTAGTGATAATCTGTTAATTTTTAAATTGAGAAGATTAGGAATAGAAAATATCTAGAACAATGATGAATTAATATTAAAAAAAATCGAGAGATCAATCGTGGAACATTCAAGACAAACTGGTATAAAGGGGACCATAAAAATGGTAGCCCTCAAACTTTATACCAATTTCTGGGTGGATGTTGAATACAATAACTGACTTTTTTTCAATGAATTTTTAATTCTGGAAAATTCGAAAAATACTTTTTGGCCCTTATCTCCTTATCTTGAGACATAACTTGGTCTCATAGCTCGCATTTTTCTCTTAATGTATGTTCAGGAAAGCGGGAAAGGCAGCAAACATTCAAGAGATTTCAATAGTAACAAATAGTCAGAGCTACTGAAGAGTCATAATTTTGTTCTTTTTGTGTGGAAGCTTCTAATCAGAATATAAAACATCAATACACAAGCAGTCGTCCAGGCTTTAACACGCAAACTCTATGAAATGTGATCCACAATTAAATGTCTCCGCTTTGTCTATCATGTCCGAATGGTCTGGGGCCTGTAAAACCTACAATTATAACAAGCGTAGTATAGCTTGTTCAATGCTTTTTTGCGGTCACGTCACAGTATTTGACGTTTGGCAGTATGTCCTAGATTGATCGCTACACATGTGACATTTGTCAAATTGATCCGAAAGACCCTCGTCCAGACGTACGTGATTTTTTTTTCAATGTGTAATAGAGTGACGTAACCGCAGAAAAGCCATGAACAGACCGTACTTGTTATACATTCACTTGTAGCAACAAGTTCCTCTTAATTTCTGTAACACAAAGTTATCACAATGACTTGCAATAACGGTGAATATGTCTTGCAAGTGTAGCAAAAGAGCACAAGACTTGTAGGACAGGCGCACAAGATCGATACACGCTCTTATGTATTGTGTATTATGGCGTATGTGGACATTAAACTTGTTAATTAACTAATTAATTAGAAAAAGCGTTTTCATGGATTATGGTATCATGAGACCATTCCAGTCTGGTCTGTCATTCACGTCACTTTCAGTCAATCGGCGAGCTGCAAGTGACGTTGATGACAGATCAAACTGGAATGGTCTCATGATACCATACTTCATGAAAACGCTAAAAGAGTAACGCTTGGTTGATTCAAACAAGGAAATATTATGATAGACAATATAAGCTCACGCGCATCTTTCGGCATTTTTCGGCAACCTCATATTGGTGCCACATGGCAAAATGCTTTTAGTTTTTGGTCACCTTTGCTTGGAATTACGAAGTTAGAGGCAATTTAGTGACATCAAGTTTGACGGCTTGTAGCTGTCTTATTTGACAACCAAATAACTTTATAATTTCAAAAGGTATTTGAAGAAATCAAAAATTAAAATTTAACTTTGTTGACATTAGGCAACCATGGGTGGGACACACTTTTGATCAGGCAACCTTACACTGTTCGATAGGGAATTAAATAAGCTTTCTTTAAGAAAAAAAAACAATCGAATAACAGATGAGGGTATATTTACAACGCCTGTCCACCTGTTTGTACCAGGCAACCTTATAGTTATACCCAAAGGAAAGTAGGCAACCCATATTTTTCCAATTCTTTGTGCAATTTTCTTCCGATCAATGATCGATTTTCATCAATAACAAATGAGGGCAGTTAATAAAAAAAAATCAATCCAAGTAAATATTATTCAACAGTGAAGGCCCCTGATTTTGCTAGGCAACCCATGCGCGATTTATCGATGAACAAATTATCTTACATATAATCTTTATCATAATCAAATAACAGATGAGGGTAGATATTTCTAATACCGCATCTTAGACTATTTGGAAAATGGGCTTTGATTAGGTTTTGTATCACTTTCTGCATCTGTGTTGAGTTTTTCCGGAACGTAGGAATCATTCGCCCACTGCGCAAAATAAGGCAAATACAGTGTGTCCAAGAAAAGAATGCCTATCATAGAGATCTTGGAAACCATAAGAGATACGATAATGGTCAAATTAGAGAAAAGTTGCGCATTTTCAAGCCTAACAATATGCCGTTTAGAAAGTTTTAAAATTCCGTGTAGATCCGGAGATATGCCTAAGAAACCGTAATTTGCAGATTTGGTTTTCATTTTTCCCTGACGTTACCTAAAGAGATATGGAAAAACGAGAGACACTTTCTCATGGCCACTTTTTAAGCCCTACAAAACAGCGTTGAGAAATTTTTCGTGCGACGTTTCGTTTCGGGAAAACCATCATCATTTTTTTTTATATGGCGCGTAAAAAAAATATACCATTATTCCGAATGTTTTTGTGTAGTACGCGGTGAAATGATGGCGCTGAGAAGATGTCAAAATAATTTTTCGACGTTTTCCTATTCAAATAGAGTTTTATAAGGGTCAATAGATTTTTGGCTACCAGTATAAAAAAAATCTCTCAGTTCATGATGCAATTCTTTTCAATCGATGACGACGATTTCCAATGTTCCGTTAGCTCAGGATGATTTTCCATTCTAAAAAGGGTGACCTAACAAGTTTTTCCAAGACAATTTGGAATCTTCAAACATTCTATACGGAGTGGACATTTTTGTTCGGTAACACAAAACGTCACCGCTATTAAGAAGGTGAACCCCTATATAGAACTATCAGTTGATTATACAGCCTAGTGATCCTAGAGAATACTCACATGTAGGATCGTGAGTCCAGCAATAATAGCAGAAAACCCCTCAACAATCACTCCAACAGGTGCCTTCATCTTGGTCACGCAACCATCAATATTCAGCGACTCTGTCACTGTATTTGGTTCGTCCACCCATACATTTGTAAATGAAGTTTGTTGAATGGGATCATGGAGACACTGAACAGGAAAATCCACATTACAACATGACCATGGTATCACTGGTAGGTAGAGTTTGTTGGCATCATATCGTAGCCTGCCAAGGAATCAAAATGTACTTTCAGCCAAATTGACCTTTACTGTATTGACTCACTCTTTCACTGTTGAAGATTTAGTGTTTATAATGCTATCATCCATCCATTCAATATCATACCAGTCTTTATACGAGTCAGCTCCACAACATTTCAGCTCATATTGGACTCTATCGATGGTTTCTTTGGATTCCATGTCTTTCAAGTATGTTTTCATTGCCCCTTTTAATGATAAGTTTGAATATTTTACTGATTTTGAAGTAGCAATTTACCTCTTATAGAATTTTGCATTGATTTGATGATGTGTTTGTTGACTTTAATGGACATATGGGCAATTATAATCAGTGAGATTATGGTGTTGGTTCCGGCGCAAGTCCATAATAGTAGCAGACTTTTTGTACTTTTTCTATGGAAACAATTTAGGGTTCAAAAGGTTTAGGAGTTAATTAAATATTTTCCACAAATAGCTAAGACGCTGTAATATACAGGGTATTACTTAATGATATGACATAATTTTAAGGAGGAGTTCCTGGAAAAATTTTGAGTCGAAAAGGTCATATAAACGGGTCTAAAAAAAAATTTGAAAAAAAAATAAATAAAATAAAATAAAAATGAAGAATAGTGTGTTCCTATACCATAATATCCTGTGGCAAAATTCAGTCCAATATCTCGAACCGTCTTTGGAAAATGTATTAAAAACTGAAAATAAAATAGATCTTTAACACCCTGTATCTTAAAAACCAAGCATTTTAAGACCCAAGTTTATATGACCTTTTCGACTCAAAATTTATCCAGGAACTCCCCCTCAAAATTATGACATACCATTACGTAACACCCTGTAATATGTACAGGGTGTCCCAACGATAGAGTAAAGTAGGTTTTATCATATAGGATATGAAAAATATCAATATCAATATGCGTCACAGGTTAGGGGTGTAAATTTTTCGATTTTCAAAATAAAAAATTTATTTTTTTTTAAATGGTACACCCCTTTTATTATTACTATAGTGAATTGAGTATTTGAAAACCTATCATTTTTGCTTATAATGTCCTATACCTATCTTCAATAGTTATCGAGAAAATTCGAATTTTCCAAATCGTTCGGTCATATTATATGGAATGTATGGCGATCACCATGGAAAAAATATATATATTTACGAATATATATATTTTTTCTATGGCGATCACCGGCCGTTGCCATGGAAAAAACAAAAATTATTGTTGACAGAAGTAAAAATTGATCCTTTTTTTTTAATCCATATTTTTGGCTATGGACTATCCACTGAATGATTTGATTGACATAATCTATGTATTGGGGGAAGCCGAGAGAAACCCTCTACTGGCTCAAAGAATTTACCGAACGGCGGCTACCCACTACTCTCTGTTTTCGAAATGTGATGGAAAGGTTTGATTCCAGTGGAAGTGTTTCATACACGAAACGTAAAGTTGTTAACAAGAACGCAGCAAACGAAGAAAACTAGATATTTTGTTACATATTGAAGAAAATCCCCATGTAAGTAGTAGGGCATTATCAACTATATGCAACACTTCAAAATCCACTGTGAATCGGACAACAAAAAAATTCAAATACCAGCCTTACCATATTCATCTTCATCAAGAATTGCTGGAAAGAGATTTTGAAAAACAAGTTCAGTTTTGCAATATCATCAATCAACGAATTCAGTTGGATAACAACTTTTTGTGCAAAATTATGTTCTCCGATGAGGCGACATTTAGAAGCAACGGGGCTGTAAACAGGCATAATATGCACTATTATGCGACTGAAAATCCATTTTGGCTACGAGAAGTCCAACATCAAAATTATTGGTCAATAAATGTATGGTGTGGCATCCACCATAACCAAATCATTGGTCCCTTCTTTTTTGATGAACATTTATCGGGTCGCAACTATTTGAATTTCTTGCGGATAGGACGTGGAGGTTCTATTCCGTGGCCACCGAGGTCATGCGACTTAACTCCCCTCGATTTTTTTTTATGGGGATTCATAAAAGACCGAGTATACTTTACCAAGCCAACCACCATGGAAGATATGAAAAATAGAATACGGGACGTTTGTCATTCAGTGACGCCTTTGATGTTATCAGAAGTCAGGCTGAATCTTCAAAGAAGACTGAATCTGTGTATTCAACAGGGAGGTCACCTTTTTGAACATATATTAAGACAAAATATCGATTAACAATTTGAATATTAGTATTACCTTTGAATAATAACTTGAAACATGGCATAGTTTATCGTTTTATTGCAAAACACAAGGTAGCGATTTAGAAAATTCGGAATTTCTCGATAACCATGAAAGATAGGTATGGGACATTATTTGCAAAAATGATAGGTTTTCAAATACTCAATCCACTACCGTAATAATAAAAGGGGTGTATCATTTGAAAAAAATGTTTTTTTTTATTTTGAAAATCGGAAAGTTTGGACTATAGTAAAAAACAACCTGTATAACAAATAGCGAATATCTCCGGTTCAAGCATTGATATGACACTAGTCCTTATACCTACCAAATCTCAAGAGTGTAATATCTTAAATAACGGAGAAAACAATCATTTTTCAATATCATTAAAATGCAAAATTTTTTTGTTAAATTCGAATAATTCAAAAACAAATTTAGACCCATATATTATATAACAAAAAATGTTCATAGTGACACATAGAATCCAGAAATAAAATCAAAAACAGGGCATTCTATTTAAAAAAATCATACTTTTACACGCCATACTTTTGTGACGCACCCTGTATGTTTCCAAATATTTTCAGAATGTGCGCTATTTACACCCCTAACCTGTGACGTATATTGATATTGAAATTTTTCATATCCTATATGATAAAACCTACTTTACTCTACCGTTGGGACACCCTGTATAGCTTAGCAGCACAAAGAGCAGTAACGCGTTGCTTTGTCAATTTTTGTGAACCTTACAATACGAAAATACTACATATTTTTCATCAACAAGACTCACTTGTGTGCCTGGTTGAAACATTTACTGCAAATCTTTAATCCTATGAGCCAATTGATAGCAACATAAGCTCCAAAAATAGCATATACAATAAATAAAAACATAATCTCCGCCTTTTCCGTTCTAATCATGGGAGCAATAGCTACACACACATAGATTGAGCCTCCTAATATTATTACTCCAAAAAGAACTTGGATGATGTTCAAAACTGAAATGACTTTCATTATATTATTCTAGTTTATTCTTTATATGGTTGTCTTACCCATAAATATGACGCTCAGAGTTTTTCTTTGGCTTTTATTGAGTTTGAATAAGCCAATAGCCATAATAAATAAGTTGTAGAATTCAGTATGTTGGGAATGTAAACAGTATTTGACGTTTAAAAGTGACATTTTGGAGCTGTAATCAGAAATACAGCCAGTTTTATGCCTGTTTCTCCCAAAATATTGATTTTTATTGTGATTTCTTTCTTTTACAACGTAGTTATTGTTTATTTTTGTTTCTAATACATTGAATAAGAACAAGTAATTTTAGCCAATAAGGAATTATTTTTTCCACTCTAGGATTGTGGTCTTTTTGAACTTTCTCTCATTTCATTCATTTTTCATAATAATATACTAGCCTAGTTTACACCCATAACCCGTTTAGTTCGGTCCGATAGGACCAAGTAGGTGGGGACAGTACTGTTGGACCAATGTTTGCTTCTCGCCAGTTTACACCGCCTTGCAACGCGTGAACTAAATGAGTATGCCCGCAATTCGTCAAATGTCAAAAACAGGTCGAAATTATTCATCAACAGAATTCGTAACCAAAAAAAACATAAGTACGCTCAGATTGCCTTGGAAACTCAGAACCAACACAATTCACAATAATTATAAACAACATAACCTCATAATTTTGATCCAGATCGAACCAAATTTAGTTCGGTACACCTGCTGGCGAATACCGAACCAAGAGTGGATCAGCTTGGTCCGCAACTGTTTACACTATTCGAACCAAATATTTGGTTCTGATATAGTTCGAATTTAGTACTTGGTCCGCGGACCAAGTTGTCGGTGTAAACTAGGCTACTATTTTTTTTAAGAAAAACAGATAACATTCCGAAAACAATTTTTTCGAATGTTGCAAGGAAATTTGTTTTTGTCTTTCGATTTGAAAATCCAGGTAGCCTCTAGATAATTGAAATTGAAGTTGCATTTTCTATAGTGTGTTGGTGTTTTTGAACGGCTCATCTCATATTCCTGTATAGGTCTGAGGAGTGAGGAGTGAAGTTAACTCCGCAAAAGTTGAATATTGAAACACACTTATAGAATTCATATCTACGATTTCCAGAAGGTCGAACACACAATATGAAATTATCAAAATAGGCCAATAGATAATAATTATCTAATTAATTATTAACGGAAGTGGCACAGACCATTAAGACAAAACAGCATAGAAGGATCACTCCGCTAAGGGCGCGAAAGTCACCCAAGAACTGCCGACGTTCCTGACACATGCCCCGCCCCTTCTGCTGCATACAGCGGGAATGGCAATATTCAACGACTGACGTAGCAGTTGGCGATCTAAGCATCAAGGGTGTATTATACTTTGTCTGTTACTATCGTATCAAACCAATACCCCTGCCACATGTTCGCCAAACGGCGACAAAACGTTGAGCAGTCGGCAAACTTTCATTTGATGATGCTGGTTCGAAGTGCCGCGCTGTAGTGAACCTTCTCTATTCGTATAGCTTTTGTTTTGGTTCCAAGTTATAGCAGTTCCTAACAATTCCAAAACCATCTAACCCATGCGCACTTCAAGATTACTGCTAGAAATGTTCAAGTGCGCATGTGCAGTTGGTTCTATTATTATTATTATTATATGTTCGGTTCCCAAACTAACCAACAAGCACCTATAGATATACAGGGTGTTCCAGTGACCATGTTACAAACTTCTAGAGTAGATAAAACACACGAAACAAAGAAAAAATGTTCATATGAACATGGGTCCGGAAACACTTCCTCAGGGAGCTAGTGTCCTTCGAAGATGACCTTCAAACACTACTCTTCGTTTTATAGCTTTGGTACTACTGCACTATCGCCACCAATTTTGGGACATGAAATCTAGTTGGTAGGTTCATCAATTTGAGCCTTCCGGATTTTGTCACCTTTAACCAGGGGCGTACACCAGGGGGGTATTTGGGTAAATCTGACCCTACTCTTCTTAGGCTTTAATTTCTAGCCATTTTTATATTTGATTATGATTCTCCAATGCCTTTTACATAAAAAAGGTACTCCTGGTAAAAGTCGCTATCAAAAATGGCTAAATCCAATCAATAATAAATCATTGGTCTTAAACAAATTATTACGTTGAAATATGAAAATGAGGTTCAGTACAGATAGTGAGCATCAAAAGTTAATCAAATCTTCTTCTTTAATGAAAATAAATTAGATTTGAGAGATTTATTGACTTTTCGAAACTGGGGGTATAAAAAGTAAAAGGGAACGTATACAAAATATTCAAAAAAAAACAATTATACCTACACAATCAAAACTAATAATAAATTCAAAATAACAATTGCTGAAAATGCCTGCCACCACGTTTAATACATTTATTGCACCTACGTAGCATAATTAAATTGACGTCAGTGAAAACATCAGGCATGGTTTGGATCATTTCAGCCGCAACAGAAATCCCAGCCACCAAATCTTCCTTCGCCGAACTGGTGTTCAATATACAAGACTTTTCATATGTTCCCAAAGAATGAAATCCAGAGGAGTTAAATCTGGGAACCGGGCTGGCCAGTTGACATCGCTTCCACGTCCAATCCAACGTCCTCTAAAACGATCATCGAGGTGCTCACGTACGACATGTGAAAAATGAGCGGGTGCTCCATCATGCTGAAACTACAGATTCCGACGTATTCGTATTCCAATAACTCAGGTAAGGTTTATCTTGGAAAATTGGGATACACCGTCCCAGTTAGTCGAGCAGGCAACATGATTGGTTCAATTAGACGTTCTCCAACAATTCCAGCCCACATGTTCACCGAGAATCGATGTTGGCTCTTATTTGAAGAGAATGAGGGCTTTCCTCCGCCCACACATGGCTATTCCGTGAATTAAAAATACCTTCTCTCGTAAAAACAGCCTCATTAGAAAAAAGCACAAATTTCGGAAATTGGGGTTCTTGCGTACACTGTTGAAGAAACCACTCGCAAAACTCTACGAGGGGTGCATAATCAACTGGTCCCAATTCCTGTACTTTTTGGCGATGGTAAGGAAGAAGAAGTTGTTCATTAACAATCTTCCATACTCATACATGATTTACATTCATGGGTTCTGCAACAGCTCGGGTACTAACACAAGGATTTTCCTCGAAATTGTCGGAGTAGGTACCTCTTCCTCAAATTGTGGAGTTCGTACAGTTCTTTGAGCGCCATTATCGGACCTCGTTATTCACGGAGCCAGTTTCCCTTATGCGCTGATTTGCCCTCTCGAACAGCGTGTGAGCAGGTAAACGCCTCTCAGGAAACCGCTCCTGATACAATCTTTAAGCGGCTCTTCCATTGCAATGAGCTTCGCCATAAATCAATAGCATATCGGCATATTCGGCGAAAGTATGATCCATGATTCACTGGCGACACAATATTTTATTGACAAATTTTTGGCAACTGGATAAATTTTAATAAACCAACGCCAACGTAAGCAAACCGTAACAGATAGCGACTTTTACTGAGAGTACCTTTTTTTATGTAAAAGGCATTGAAGAATCATAATCAGATATAAAAATGGCAAGAAATTGAAGCCTAAGAGGAGTAGGGTCAGATTTACCCAAATACCCCCCTGGTTAAAGGAGACAAAATCCGGAAGGCTCAAATTGATGAACCTACCAAATAGATTTCATGTCCCAAAATTGGTGGGGCGATAGCTGCATTAGTACCGAAGCTATAAAAAGAAGAGTAGTTTTTGAAGGTCATCTTCCAAGGACACTGGCTTCCTGAAGAATCGTTTCCGGACCTATGTTCATATGAACTTTTTTTCTTATTTTCGTGTGTTTCATCTACCCTAGAAGTTTGTAACATGATCACCGGAACACCCTGACGCATAAAGGTATGACCCAAAATATCTCACTATGTACTTTTCTCGATACCCTGGAAGCGATCAAGGTATTTCGATTGATTCTTGCATAAAAAAGTTAAAAACTGTGGAGTTTGAAGATATATCGAAAGTGTGTCCCGCAGAAACTTTTAAGATTTGTGCAAAAGGAGCGTTGCGATCTTGAGTGCTCAGAAACTTTTTGGTAATCCAAACTAACCCAACTTCATTTTATTCAACGCTGATACTTCATCATTGAGATTGGCGAGAAAAAAACAAATGACGTGGATAAGAATTTTGGAGAACTCCCGAAATTGCTAGATATTTGCTCGCTTGATTTGATTTCATTTATTTTAAATTGTATTTCACTACTACGTAGATCATTAACATTTATCTTATGTAATTTATATTTGAGGTTAACTTTTTCACGGAAAATTACAACTTCTTTTTGGCGACGACTAGTCACTTGATTTTCTTCAACGTTTACAGTTATTATATTTTTAAACCTAGAAAAGAGTGTTTGATTTCTGCATATCTCAACTAGGAGAGAAAGTAAGGCTATGTTTCTTGTTTGTTTACATCAGTGATGTGACAATGATATTCGCAGAAGTTTTCTGATTTGAAAAATCAAAAAAACAGTGTGAAAGCTATTTGACTTGGTACCTACCGATTCAACTATCAAAACAACAAATCCTCACTGCATGAAAGGTATAAAAATAGATGTCATGGGTTAGAATCAATAACAAGAATGTTATAATTTATCACTACCCATCCATAACCTCAAAACCAAGACAAATTGAACAGCCAAGATTGGAAACGTCAAAAGAATGCTGTTCGCTGATTGGTTACAAATTGACAAAAATCAAAGTATGTGCATGCTATTGGCTATGTGCAACTGGTTGGTGGGGAGACGAGAAACGATTCCGCACAACTAGCGGAAAAAAATTGCAGTTTTCTGGGCGCGCAGTGTTGCCAAATTTGAATCAAGACCTTCCACTTAAAGCGAATGAAAAAACTGGGTTTAGCAGGGAATCAACTAAATTTATTCCACTATTTTGAGGAGCATTTTGTTGTCTTGGTTTTCTTGATACTTCATCTTACTGTCTTCCTTCCTGATGCTATTTGAACCTTTTCCACCACTCTGGGGGCCACTTGGCCTCATAGTGGGGCTCCACCTCGCTTTTGCCCTCGGGCCCCATGATAGGGCTTCGCCTCAAGGGGGCCCTCCGAGTCTTATAATGGAGCCAAAACTCGTTTTGAGGATTTCTGCCTTGTCGTAGGGCTCCGCCACAAGGGGGGTCCCGAGTCTCATGACGGAGCCAAAACTCGTTATGGGGATTTCTGCCTTGTGGTAGGGCTCCACCTCATGGGGCTCAAAATGGGGCTCCGCCTTATTTTGCGTCCCCCAGGATCCGTGATGGATTTCCGTTTCAAGAGGCTTCGTTTTTTTGCTTGTACTACTTTTTTACAACTTCTTTATTATTTTTTGCCTATTGTCTCTTCCTTATAATGTTGATTGCATATTTCTCCAACCTACCGTATTGGATCTGGTAAACTATAAATCCACTTCGCGACCTTCATTCAAAATCACCGGAACTACTGAGAATTATGCAAAGTTGGCAACAATGTAGTTGATGTTTACATCTTCATAACCTCAGTTTTCAACGTCAAAACACTAAAAACGATAAATTATACACGTAAGTATCGTAATTACAATCCTCTGCTATTTTATTGACAGAAATAATGATTATCAAATGAACCTGATGACAATTATTCGTACTGATAGTCACTGGAGGTCGTATCAGGTATTTTGTTCTATATTGCCATTTGATCATGTATGTAAATAGCCCACAGTTTTGCCTGTTGCTGACACCAGATGTCACTGTTCGGATCAACGTATGCGCTATGCCACTTCATCAATGTTTTCTCCATATGACGTCATGGGCGTTAGAGATTCGTTCAAGTGATAATATCTTAATTGTTACAGTATCATGAGGTCAAAGAAATAATAATTGATTTTACCATTCTTCAATCAGATTCGTAGAAAGACTGTTCGGCAAGAGTAGAAAAATGTCAACAACTGTTCTTGAACCAGTCCAACCCATGATGGTGTCGGGTCTGGTTTTCTAGCTAGCCAAGTACCTCTTCCAATCCAACAATGAGGGAGCAGATTAAAAAAAAAACTTTCACCACTGCTGAGGTGAGCGCATGTCGTATCCTGCAGCGTCGCGCTACATCTCGATAGTTTTTTCTCGGCGTTTTCACATTCCGATTCGACGAAATGAAACAACAGGTCTTTCAAAAAACAATTTATGAATAGGTTTCACATACAAATTCACGACTCATCCATTGTTCCTTCACCCACGTTTTCTGTAGCTGCTCTGTCCCTGAACTTCTCGACATTATTCAACGCTATCTCGTACATTATACTGTTTTTTGGAATAACGTTGTTTACTAAGGCATTATTATAACAAGCGCATAAAGACACACTTGTGTCTGGAGGATCTATCAGATCGTCTGGGTTTATCCAAACCTACACATAAATAGATAAAACATGAATTGCGTTAAGTTTATATTACCTCTTCTCTTTTCACGGTAAATGTCTCTACAACTCCTCTATATTCAGACCACAACGTCTTCCTGTACTTAACATCGTGTCTTTTCATCAATGGAAATAAAAGCAAATTGGCAAATACTTTGTTTCCATAGCTGACAGCTTGATATTGTTCCAGAAGTTGAACGTAGAAGTCTTTAAAGTTGGTCAACCCTACAAACAATTAATTGATACCAATATTGTTTTTCAAAACAATCTCACCTGATATTTCCTGCTCAAAATCAATCCTACTCTCACTCCTCAACAAAAACTTTCCAATCTCCTTCAGTAAACTCTGTACTTCATCATGCAAAAACAAACTATCGCTTCCCAAAAACAAACATCCTAACCTCACATACTTTTCTGTAGGGCTTATAGATTTGGCCAGACTTCCAAAGTAGGTTTCATAAATCAAAACCCATCGGAGACAGTTCAGGATAATTCGCAAATCTGTCTGTTCATTGGAAGCTTGGGGTTGTGTGGGTTTTTGTTGATTAGAGTAGAAGAGGACTAGCGGACTGTAAATCCAGTCTATAGGTATTACGTTGCCTATGCTCATGTCTAATGTGAGGGATGTGTAAGGGAGGTCTCTCATTTCCTGAAATGTTACACCAAACACCAACTATGTGAAAAAATCGCATAATAAATCTTGTGTATGCCTGAAAAAGTTTGAAAACGTTTTTTCCAACTTCTTTTTTGAGTCTATTATCTATTGAATAATTCATTTATGAAGGAGGAGCTGCAAGAATCTTTTTGCCACAATCTTGGTTCACCTATACAGGGTTTTTCACTTAAAACTCCGCACGTCAATATCTCGGAAACGAATAGGAATATTTGATTTCTGTAAAAAGTAGTCAATGTATGGGGTCGAGTAGTTATTTTTCACAGTTAAAAAAATTCGACGCCTACCAAGAGTAAAGCGTCGCGACGCATCGAAAATATTAATCGATTGCAGGGACTTTGAAATTACGCGCATGCTAAAGTACATGTTATTCATAAACTTTTTTGTTATGCAGTCGAACTCATTTATTCTACTCAGTTTTGAGATATACAGTGTGTCCAAGATAAGGATGTCTATCATGGGGATCTTGAAAACCGTGAGAGATACAAGGTCGGTTAAATGGAGGCAAAGTTGCGTATTTTGATGCTTAACAAAATGCCGTTTTAAAAGCCAAGAAATTCCGACTAAGTCCGAAATTATCCGAAAAAAACCGAGATTTATCAAAATTGTTTTCATTTTTTTCTGACCACATTTGGAGAGATATTTTGAAATGAATGGAACTTCTTCATTGCCACTTTTTGCCCTTTACAAGATAGCGTTATTAAATTGAAGAACCGACGTTTTGCTATGAGCAGCCATCATCAACTTTGTTTTTTTAAATACGGTCCTGGATTTTTTATGACGGATTTTGAGGGCCTCTTATGTTCCTTAACCAACAATGTATCGCAATTATTTAAAAAAATTATGTTGATGGAAAGAGACAAAAAATAAATTTTTAATAGGATCAAAAACAAACACCTCTTTTTTAATTAGTGCGATACCTCGTTGGTTTAGGAACATAAGAGGCTCTTAAAATCCGTAATAAAAAATCCAGGAACGTATTTAAAAAACCAAAGTTGATGATGGCTGCTCATAGACGAAACGTTGTTGTGAACAAGTTGTAAGGTAACAAGGTAATATATAAATGTCAAAGTCAACACTGAGTTTGAAGGTTTTTAGCTTCCTGATTCTACAAATTTATCCATACAATTGGCTATTAACGAATCTGCTTTTCAATAGGTTATGGGCCCAGGGCCTTTAGCACTCGAGGATTGTATATAGTGAACTTTGTAATCAGTAAGAAACAGTAACTACTACTCTGAAAGCGTGTGACAGGTGGATTGACACAAGAAATGGCGATGATGAACTATTTATCTGGTGTACCCAAATTGACTGGTCGAGACAACTACGATGAGTGGACTTTTGCCGTGGAGAAGTCTTGAAGGGTTGGACAAGTGTTTAGATGGTTCAGAAAACGACGCCATTAAACAGAGCAAGGCACGGGCAAAGTTGGTGCTTACAATTGATTCTTCACTGTTTGTTCATGTTCGTGATTCCAAGGATGCAACGTCATTGTGGAAGACACTGGGTACAATGTATGCAGATACGGGCTTCACGCGTAAAATCTATTTACTGCGAGCCTTGATATCTTTACGGTTTGAAAACTGTGAGAATATGGAGGGCTACGTGACACAGGTTGTTGAAACAGCACATAAGTTGAAGAAAACAGGATTTTCCATTGATGAAAAATGGATAGGCTCATTACTGTTGGCAGGGTTGCCAGAGAAATTTGCTGCAATGATTATGGCGATAGAGCATAGTGGAATTGATATATCAACTGAGAGTATCAAAACCAAGTTGCTAGATATGTCTGATGAAGATATTCATAAGTCAACGGCTTCGGCTTTTGTTGTGGGAAAGTCTAATTATGGAAGGAAAAAGGAATATCAGAAAAAAGATGCCTCAAAATTGCAGAATGTCAAGTGTTACCGATGTAAACATTTTGGACATTACATGAATAAAGCCTCATACTCAGCACGCGAATATTCGCGGATTTTTGACAGATAATTTTTATGCCGCACATTCGCGTCTTTTCTCCATACTCACCGACGCGAAATTCGCGTTTGCGAAAGTGCGGCAATCGCAAAATAGTTGAAATGGTTTTAACTTTTTAGCGATCCTCTGTCATTGCACTGTCATTAGTGTCATTTCCCGTCTGAAGCGGAAGCACTCAAGCAAAGTTTATTATTTTTTTTTCCATCTAGTGCTCCTAAACAGAGGCATATTCCATGAATTAAAAAAACCTTGCGACAGGTAGGTATATCTTTCCATTTTTCTTCGTGAGACAGTCTCAAAACATCATCTTTCTGGTTATTCCAGATTGCTTCGCAACATTCATTGATTATTCGAGATATACTGTCGTTGTGGCCCCAACTCGAAAAGAATATGATATAGATATCATGCTGTCACCTGATGCTAAATATCTCAGCGATAACGACAGTCTTTCAGCTGGGGAGATAGTTTCTCTATGAAAATCATTTTTAGTTATTGATGGACCTATTTGTGTAAGAGCAATTCAAACTTCAAACTGAGTTGCAGTGATTCTTAGATAATTAAAATATTTGTCCTCATTAGTTAAGCGCATCTTGTTGATACAATTATTTAAATCTTCTTGAGCCTTCCTTTGCAAAAAAATGTCCTGTATACCCACATTCTTTTTCTCAATCTCTTCACTGGTCTTGTACGGTTTTTATTAAATATAGGTATGTATGCAAAACAATAAATGATAATATCTTCGTAAAGAATAATAACAGTTGTGATGAAGATCATCCATGACTCTTATTATTTATATTATTTTATCTTATTTTCGTAGTTGCCGAAAATCAACAAAAAAATAATAATACAAATTCGAGGTTATGTTATTAATTCGCTACAGATGACTTTGACAGACGGCACCGAATTGCAAAAAAGTTAAAATTTCCCGCGGCGAATTGAATTTGACACATTATGTCAAAAATCCGCGAATATTCGCATGCTGAGTATGAGGCTTTTAGTGTCCCAAAGGCAGCAGTGACAGCTCAGATGGCAGTTCAGGGTTAGGTGACAAAAGAAAAGGTGTCAGTGCTCTTAGTGCAGTCTTTATGAGCGGAGAGTTCAGCAGCAGTGATTGGTACATAGATTCAGGGGCAAGCCATCATATTACATGTAAAAGAGACTGGATAAGTGATTTTCAAAAAGTGGATGAACCAAGGGAGATTACTATAGCTGATCAATCCAAACTACCAGTATTGGGTACTGGAAACATACAGCTCATAACCATTGTGGATGGGCAAAAGCATGATGTGGAATTTAAAAATGCTTTATATGTTCCAGGTGTGACGACTTATTTATTATCAATTGGACAAATAATCAAAAATGGAAACATGGTCAATTTTAATCAAACAAATTGTAAGGTCACTAATAGTGATGGAAATGTTATTGCCATTGCTCAGTTTACTGGAAATGTCTATAAATTGAATAGATGGTTATCACAAGGCAGTGAGGTGTGTGAGGGGATGAAATCAGCAAATGCAGTCTTGAACCTGACAGTTTCAAAAGAAGTGTGGCATCGTAGATTAGCACATTTGAATTTTCAAGATTTGACGACCATGAAAAACCACAACGCAGTAAAAGGTTTGGACAGTATGGAAAGCAATGTTTGTGAGAATAAGTTTTGTATAACTTGTTGTGAAGGAAAACAATCCAGACTACCTTTTAAGCATGAAGGTCAACGAGCCAATTCACCATTGGAGGTGGTGCATACTGACCTGTGTGGACCCATGGAAGAAGTTTCTTTAGGAGGTTCAAGGTATTTCCTAATCTTTGAAGATGATTTTAGCAGATATGCACATGTCTTTTTCTTGAGAACTAAAGATGAAGCTTTAAATTATTTTAAGGAATTCAAGCAGCAGGCTGAAACTCAAACTGGGAAAAAACTCAAATGTTTACGTTCGGATAATGGTGGAGAGTTTTGTGGGAATGATTTTGAGCTGATCTATCAAAAATGTATTGGGCTGAGGCAGTTAATACAGCAATATATTTGAGAAACAGGTGTATTGCTAGAGGTTTGGAATACAAAACACCATATGAAATTTGGTATCAAAAGAAGCCAGATATCAGCCATATAAGAATTTTTGGTAGTGAATCTATGGTTCATGTTCCAAAGATTAAGCGACAAAAATGGGACAAGAAGTCAAGAAAAATGATACTAGTTGGTTTTGGAGATAATATCAAAGGATATAGGTTGTATGATCCTATTGATAAGAAGATTATCACAAGCCGTGACGTAGTTTTCAACGAAAAGGAAAATACAGAAATAGTTATAAGCCATGCTGACAGCTTAGAAAAAGAGAACCAAGAAAACAAGGATTTAGTGGGGGATGATACAAGTATTGAAGAGAATGCTGTAAGCTTGAAGTCAGATGATGAAGAAGCTGTGATCCCAAGAAGATCGGAGAGAGTCAAAATTCCAAACAAGCAGCTAGAAGATTACGTCACCAACATGTGAACAAGTGACATCGACTTGGAAGACGTTCCATTGAGTGTCAAGGAGGCTTTATCAAGACCTGATAAAGAAAAATGGAGACAAGCCATGTTGGACGAAATGCAATCATTCAAAGAGAATGATACATGGGATTTAGTGGACGTACCAAGCTGTGGAACTATTGTTGAATGCTAATGGATATTCAAAATCAAACGCTGTGACTCGGAAACCGATCATATCTACCGTGGAAGGTTAGTGGCAAAGGGATTAACGCAGAAACCAGGAATAGATTATAATGAAACTTTTTCACCTGCGGTAAGACACAGTACAATTAGAATGCTTTTTGGACTATCCGTAGAACTGAATTTAAATGTTTATCACTTAGATGTCAAAACAGCTTTTTTGAATGGTCATCTTGAGGAAACCGTTTTCATGAAACAACCAGAAGGTTTTGAGATGAATGGTTCAGAGAACAAAGTATGTAAATTGAAAAAGGCTGTTTATGGGCTCAAACACAGCAGTAGGGCATGGTACAAGCGGGTTGATGAAGTTTTGTTAAAGGTAAATTACTCGAAATCTAAATATGAGCCATGTCTTTACATTAAAAAAGACAATGAATCATTGACAATTGTTGCATTATACAGTGTGTCCAGAATAAAATGATGTACATGGGGATATTGGAAACGGTAAGAGATACGACGTCGCTTAAATCGAAGAAAAGTTGTGAATTTGTATGCCCAAAAATAATCTACCCATGTTTTATTTTGAATCGATATCGTAATGTAGATACAGGGTGAAAAAGGAAAATGTCCATTTTTGAAAAACCACAATATTTTGCTTATTATGAAAGATAACGTTTTCAATTTTTCAGGATATAGGTAAGAGGATACGACGATTTTGAAAACGACAAAAAAAATTGTAGGCCTTCTATGTCACGTCCGGCCGAGGCCGAGGTCAACTTTTGTTTTTCTTATGAGCGCCATACTAAATTTTTCCCATTTTCAAAATTCGCTGCATTACGGTATCGATTTAAAATAAAACAAAGGTAGAATATTTTTGGGCATCCAAATACGCTACTTCTCTTCCATTTAAGCAAACTCGTATCTCTCACCGTTTCCAATATCCCCATATACTACCATGTACATCATTTTATTCTGGACACGCTGTATGTTGACGATTTTTTCGTTTTTGGAAATGATAACGAAGAAATTGATTTTTTGAAAGACCATTTAAGTAACAATTTTAAAATTAAAGATTTGGGAGAGGCTAAACAGATTTTAGGGGTAAGAATAAAAAGGCAAAAGGGTCAAGTCACATTGGATCAAGAGGGTTATATTGAACAAGTTTTGAGAAGATTTGACATGAATAGTTGTAAAAGTGTAGCGACACCTATTAAAATTAATTTAAACTTTGAAATCCATGATGTAAGTTCTGAGGGTATATGTAATGGTAATATTCCATATCAGAAGTTGATAGGAAGCTTGATGTACATTGCGGTCTTAACACGCCCAGATATAGCTCACTCAGTCAGTTTAACTCATATTATACAGAGGCTCACTGGAAAAGTGCTAAAAGGCTGTTAAGATACCTGCAAGGTACAAAAGCTAAATGCTTGACTTTAACAGAAAATAGCTGCAATCTAGAGGGTTATTCAGACTCAGACTGGGGGTCTAATAAATTGGACAGAAAGTCGTATACTGGTTTTGTATTCAAGTTAGCAGGAGGAGCCATTTCCTGAAAAAGTTTTAAGCAAAAGAGTACAGCAGCTCTTAGTAGTACCGAGGCTGAATATATGGCAATGAGCGAGGCTGCGAAAGAAGCCATATATCTCAAAAATCTTTATGAGGAGATTGTTGAAAAATTGGATTCTTTGATTTTGTTTGTTGACAATCAATCAGTTCAAAAATTGGCTGCAAATCCAACTCTTCATTCTCGCTCAAAACACATAGATTTGAGATACCATTTTATTCGGGAAACAGTGGCTGATCACATTGTTACTTTGAATTATTTGGCGTCTTGTGATATGACTGCAGATATTCTGACCAAGGGTTTGCCAACTATCAAACATAATAAATTTGTCTTGCAATTAGGCTTAATTTAAGAATTTGTTATGTTGATATGTTTGTGGGTTCCCTATGATATTATCAATATTTTTTTGTGGTCATTTGATTTTCATTCTTTATTGTTAAATGGTGATTTTTAATAAGTCGAGGTGTTGTAATATATTAAAAATCAGTATTTGTACCTTAGCCTGTGTGATATTGTGAACAAGTTGTAAGGTAACAAGGTAATATATAAATGTCAAAGTCAACACTGAGTTTGAAGGTTTTTAGCTTCCTGATTCTACAAATTTATCCATACAATTGGCTATTAACGAATCTGCTTTTCAATAATATGAACATAGACGAGAAAACATGAATGAATCTTTAAACGGTTA
The DNA here is from genome assembly GCA_958502075.1 of Orchestes rusci. Lineage (NCBI taxonomy): Eukaryota > Metazoa > Arthropoda > Insecta > Coleoptera > Curculionidae > Orchestes > Orchestes rusci. Next base: position 9,675,468 of record OY293304.1, on the reverse strand, counting down.
TCGTGAGATCGATACGTAGTAAAAGCGACTGGCAGATCCCAAGTACAAGAATTTACAACTCATCTTGTTGCCAGATTTTCGAGACATTTTTGAAGGAGATGATACGTTATGGTTGAATACATCGTGCCAGAATGAAAAATACATATTTAGAAGCCAAAAATATCGTTCTTGTTGTATCTTTAAATATGCAGTATTAGATGAGAGTTGATTTTGTCAACTGTTGAGAAATATGGAGAGTGAAATGGGGTAGTTGAAATTGGACACTTGGCAATGATGCTGGTACAAAATATAACGGGGCAGAGCTTTGTTAGATAAACTGTGGTGGGGTATAGAAAGAAATAGGTATATTTGTTTTGTTGTAGCTGATGTATGATCGCTCTCAGAAAAGACAAGCTAGGTCTATTTTTTTTATAGTCACTGTAATGATCAAACTCTCAGCCTTCCGTAGAGAGTCCTCTCAAGTTTGACAAGTTGAAGGGTATCTCTGTCATTACCATTTGGATCCATGTGATTGTGGGCGCTAACGAGGGCTAACTCAATGGAGGGAAAAAGTAGCAGTTTTAATCGGAACCAAAAGTGACCGGCATGTGTGGATAATAGTACGTGCCACTTTACAATATGGAATGGTACTACTTTCTAGATTGTTGGTTTGAAAAACCAGCGCGTGCAGAGAATCATGGTATATGTATAGTTAGTGACATAGAAATCCGAACTCATTTGTCTTCCATAAGATTCAATGTTAACATGCTCTTATACCAAGTTTCATACCTCCCTTGAAAAAGAAGATACATGTCAACTCAAAAATTAAAAAGTGCAGGATGATGGAAGCTATAATTTGGCATAACAAATTCAATTTTTTATTTGTATACTCCACAGAGTGTTTTGAAGTTCCAGGGCATTTTACGCAATGCATATCGGATCACCAGTTTGGCTCCATAGTATTGAAACACTGAGTAATCAATTCTTTGAATTTGAATTGAGCATATTCAAAACTTGATTTTTAACCCGTTTAGAAAGGCGTAGCTCCCTTGATGGCGTTTGCTGGCATAAGTTGGGTTATTTTTGACCGATAAATAAATTATGAGTATGCCTGTTAGCACGAAGACTGTAAAGTGGAAAAATATATGCCCTTTGCAAAATTTATACTGATATTTATCTCGGAAACCATTAAGAATTATGACGTGATTGAATCAAGTCAACAAATGTAATCCTGAAGTAGTAACTTTCTTCTACTCTATATTACCAACCTTTCATCTTAAATTCTTGCACAACTTTCTCTTGAATTTCTGGTCCTCCCACCGTCTCCATCTTTGCATTTCATTTCTTCATCGTTGTCTTTTCCTTTTCCATTTCTGAATTTCCCTTCTCCATAGCTGTATTCCCCTTCCCCATCGCCTTACCCCCCTTCTCCATCGCTCTATCTTCCTTCTCCGTCGCTGCATTCCCCTTCTCCATCGCTGCATTTCCGTTCTCCATCAAACACACACAATTGGAGCTCCATTTATTCTGAACATTTCAAATTTTGAGTTGACATAATAACTTTTTTTAAGGAGATATAAAATTTTGTATTAGAGCATGTTGACATTGAATCTTATGGAAGAGAATAGGTGTTTGGATTTCTAAGTCACTGAATTTATTCACGATGGAACGGTCTTCCGTAGAATAGGTATTTTTAAGAAAAATTAACGGAACGATGATGGTACAAAACCACTTCCGCTTGAATATTGTCATGTCGTTGTATGCACGGACTTGTTTATGAATCGCGTCATTTTTTGAGTCAGTCAGTTTAAGTCTGCAATCGAGAAATCAAAAGTCCGACCCTATAACAGACCCAGCTCACTGGGTGGCGCCCGAGTTGTTGGAAGAAATTTTCAATCCCATTAAAAAATTCCCATAAAACCTCGAAGCGTGTCACAAGCTTTCACTTGAAATAAAACCCACAATTCGCCCCAACTGTTTGGTTTGAAAAACAAGTTAAGTATAATACACATTAAAAGTCTCTTGAATATTTGAAATAGACAAATTGAATTCCAACAACAAATTTAAGAGCTCTAGACCAGAAGAAAAGGAAAATGTCTTGATTTGGTTTAGAACTGTGACGCTTTCCGGGTTCGATTTTCGACGGGAATTAGGGAAATCGTTGATGTTTATTAAAACTCGGGCGCCACCCTCTGTATTTTATGTGGTAGAGGTAATTCGACTAGCATTTGTACATTTTCTATCGTTCTGTCCACTTACATATACTTTAACATTTGAATCTGTTTGTTACATATTATTGTATACCTCATCTTTTATTGCTGTGTGCTGTTATAATGTTGTCCAATGTTTTATGTATGACATGGAACTTCTACAATTGATCCAAAAGGTATGAATACTATTTCACTACCCGTTTCGCTTGTTTTGTTGTTTTTTTCCATTCATGCTTTGATGGTTTGTTTATAAGACATGTGCCTTATTCATTGTAATATTTCAATGTATCATTTGAGTTTTTTTCCTTTTTCTTTTATATTATTATATCAGACAATGTAAAACTAAGGAGTTTCGTTTATTGTCTGAGGACACAAATTGTAGTCAAGTAGAAAATGACATTGAAAAAATCAGTCAAAACCCTCTCGGCGGAGATTCAAAATATAGCAGCTGACTAAAATGCGATTTTTCAGCAAATATCGGTAAAATAGAACATGAAAGTGCGGCGTGTACGAAGTATCCATGAAAGTGCGGCGTGTGAACGAAGTATTGGGAGGCGGAATTTAAATCATAAGAAATAGTTACTCGCACGTGCAGTAACTTCAGAAGTCCCTCTGTACCAGTTTCCCGGAACTATTTCAAGAATGTTGGTATAACAATATTCCGGCATCAAACGCGGTTTTGAATTTTTGTCTGAAATTTCCCACCCGGCAAATTTCGTTCCCCTGAATATTATTTAACTCAATTTGACATCCCCAGAAACAGAAAGGATTCGGTAAGTCGAGTCTTGACAAAAAATCATCCAATGCCAAAACAAGCCACTGGAAAAGTCCCAGACACTCGTCAACCTTTTTCCGAAAAAAACTATGAATTCTCGCAGAAACAGTCCTGCTTTCACGTGATTATAATTCAGCACGTAGAAACTAAAATCTTTTCTAAGAAAACTCCCCTGAAATCATGATTTGGAAAATCATGTTTTATTCCCACCCGGTTGATGGATTTACAGTAACGCGGTACTACTTGAGAGAATTTCTGCAGAAATCAGACACACTCTTACCTCGTTGTAAAAGAATTATAATTAGAAAAACGCGTGAAGATCACGAAATGGGTCGGGAATTGAACGCGGGTGTCGCCGGCAAAGATATCGGTACCAATGCCCCAGTTGCTTCGTTTCTCGCTATAGACCACTGATCTCTAAAATAAATGGATAAATAAAGGTGTATGGCTGGCCCATTCAAAAGCAGGGATCACACGGAAAAAATAATGTGTTGTTTGCGCACGAAATTGGCCAGGCGATACAGAATGGCTCGAGCGCAATGACGTGGGAATAAAGCTCCTTGTTGCTGTTTTTGCTTGCAGTGCCGTATGATGGTATCCTCGCCAATTTTCCATAGTAAATCGAGCTTGCTTGTCTACTGTTGGGAAATTATTGGATTTTGGTATTTTTTCAGCGTTTCAAGATTCTTTTGACTTTATTGACAATCATGAAAATTTTGACAAATAATACATGCTTTCAGTTACCTGTTGAAATATAAAATACGGCACAGTTCAGCTCAGCTCAGAATAGAAATAGATCCGTCTACTAGACATACTCAGAACTGTTCGTCGGTGTTTATGTTTCAGCCTCGTAAATTTGTCCGCCTCGACAAGCGTTTTATTCATCCATTTATTTTAGAGATCAGTGCTCTCAACTCGACTCTTGAGTTTCAAATTTCGCGTCACTTGGAAGGGAACTATTGAATTTGCGCATGATTCTCTTTGAATGCGTGACTAGAGAGATTAAATGATTGTTTGACTGACGCGTGGGAAACCAGGTTTCATTATTTCGATCGGAAATTAAACAGCAAAATATTACTTGTTTCACGGCGATTATCATTTTAAAGAGAATACAGGGTCTTTCGACAGGTACAGGGTGATTCACTATATGTTGACCCCCCCATCTATCTCATTCTATACAAAGTGTACAGAAAAAAGTCATAGACAAAAGTGGTTTGGTTTATACTAAATTTTGTTGATTTAGCAGTATCATTTACCCCAAAAGCTGTCCGCAGCACCCAACTTTAAAATTTTGAATGGGACACCCCGTATTTTATTTCATTTTTAAATTCTACGTTAAATTCCAAGTCAAATGTGTATGAGGTATATTTATCTTATCTCTTGTGACTTTCGAGATAAAGGCTGTTGAATTTTGTGGAAAATCCAATATTTTGACCAACTTATTTTACACAAGCTGTAGAAAAAAAAGTGTGATGCAAAAGTTGTTTGGTTTATGATGATTTTTTTAAATCGGGCTATATCATTAATACAGGGTGTCACAAAAGCTGTTAACAACACCCAACTTTGAAATTTTAGAAAAGACACCCTGTATTTTATTTTATTTTCAGATCATACGTTAAATTCCAAGTCAAATCGATATAAAATTAATCTATCGTATTAGCCACTTTCTAGATAAATGCTGTTCAAGTTTGTGAAAAATTCTTGATTCTGGATTTGTATCTTGACAACCATATTGAATAAAGATTGCTTTGAAGCTTAAGTCTGCCTCATAAAAGATAAAAAACAATTCTAGATTAGTTCAAAAACAGCTGCTTTCCATTTTTAGAGGTTCACGCTTTATTATGAATTGTAGCTCTGAAAATAAGGCAAAATCGAACAGCATTTATCTCAAAAACGGCCGAAGATAAAATAGATATATCTTTTACAGATTTAACTTAGATTTTATCGTAGAATCTAAAATTGAAATAGGATACAGGATGTTCAATGTAAATTTTAAAGTTGGATGCTGTGGTCAGCTTTTGGGACACCCTGTATAAACGATACTACGAGATTTAAAAGATTTAGTATAAACCAAACCACTTTTTTAAAAAACCTTGTATAAAATGTGTTAGAGGGGGGACAAAATATAGGGAATTTTGTATTTTCCACAAAATTTTACAGCCTTTATCTTGAAAACGGCAAAAGATAAGATATATACCTTTCACAGATTTGACTTAGAATTCAATAAGGAATCCAAAAACAAAATAAAATAAAGAGCGTCCCATTTGAAATTTCAAAGCTGGGTGCTGTGAAAAGCTTCTGGGACACCCTGTATAAATGATACTGCCAGATTTGAAAAATTTAGTATAATCCCAACAACTTTTGTATCAAACTTTTTTCTGTAGACTTTGTTTAAAATAATTGGAGGGGAGGTCAATATATAGTGAATCACGATTTATAACGCGAAAATTACTTTAAAAAATTACCAAATACGGCAGGATGAATTACAATTTGACTTCAATCGTATTGAGCGCAAAAAAGTAAAAAGTACCAGTATAAAGACTCGGCAATTTTTAAAAACTTACCTATTAATAAAATGTAGTCTAGAATCAAATCGAAGTTCAAACAGTCATGAAATTGACTTGAAATCGAGGCGTTTCTCAAATGTCAAACCATCTCCGTCTTTTAAATTCAAAATATCACACACAACACAACGATCCGACATTTTGAAAACAAAATTCGCAACCGATCACTGATGTTATCTAAACAATCCACCCGCAAAATAAAATCAATATAAAGCTATCAAACATTACTCAACAACCCCTCAAAATGTGTGACGAAGAAGGAAGACTTCCGAAAACGGGAGCGTAGGTCGCAAATTAACCCCGTGCCGATGTGGGGGTTGTCTTGGTCAATGTCCAACATGACATATTTTTTCTCATTTAAGTCACTTTTCTCTCTCTCTCTTTGTGCCACCAGCCGTTTATGCGTGATGATATTGCATTATTGCAAGCGTCAAAGCTGAATTTTGACCCAAATAATCTGTGCGACGCTTGAGATGTGTTGGTGGGGAGCTTTTCTCGGGTACCATAACGTGCGCGCATCATGGGATGTAATAATAAGTAAATTAATATGAAATCTTGTTGATTATTTGGGAGGTCAATGACCCTATTGTAAAGCCGCCGTTGATACCCAGTATGACGCCATAGTAATTCTTTCACTTCGACACGTGACAAAATTCATACTCAATTATTTACACGTGTACGCAACTGTGCCATAGTCCTTTATCCTTGTCCATCTCACATTATTAGGCAAATGTATTTTTCCCGTCATTTTTTTTTACCAACAGATAAGAAATAGGTTACATTGAAGACCAACGTACGGTCTGATTTCCCACATTTTGACGTAAATCAGGTTGACACCTTCAACCTAGTGGTTGGCAAGGACCTATCGACCTATTTGTTACTTTCAAATGACTTAAATTCATAAGACGAGAAGCGATAAATCCGATTTTCTATGTTTTTTGGAATAATCGAACTTGGCTAATATAGAGAACTAGAATGCCCGATGTATTGACGTGATCAATCTCTTAAAATGAAAAGTTACCAAAATACTCTTTAACGTTATTCGTACGGATAATGAGAGAAATTCGATCTTGAGTCTTAGGAAATAAACATAGGCAATTGAAACAAATTAAATATTACTTACGGTTTTCACACCTAAGACCTCCGTGTACACCTGTTTAATATCATCAAGATGTTTCCATGCTTTGCTTAGTTCTGTGTTCTCATTAGTGACATACGTATTGGCCATTGCTATTTCTAAGGAATAAAATCTGGAAATGAACGAATAATAAATTAAAATTAAAAATAAATACATTGTGTCCACGGATGGGGTTGACAATAGGAGAAACTTTTTTATTTTTCATTTTTTTAAAAAAAGTCATTCTTTATAAAAAGTTCTGCTTGACAAATAAATGCGATTGCTATATTAAAATTTTAGATTTGGTATACATACCCCAGAAAGACTTTTTTTCTAAAAATTAAAAAAAAAAGTGTTTTCAATTGTCAACCCCATTCGTAGACACACTGTTTATCTTCATTAAAAAAATATTCAACTCACTTTGGACAAAACACTATATTGTCCAACACATACTTCATATCGGCCTTCTGTTCAGAACTAAACACACTCAAACCTTTGACAGCTATATCATAGTACAACGATGCGTCAATATTATCCTGAACACTCTGAGCAATCTTCAAAATATTCATTATCAGGAAGCTTTCACATCTTGTAAACCAATTGCCAACATTGAAGTAGTATTTGCTGTTTTTGAGTTTTTCGGTATATTGTAGTATGGCGGAGTGATGTAAAAATGCAATTTTCACCTGTAAATGTATGTTAAATAAATTTTCAAGTGACTAGTTGTAGTACCTTGGTTGATTTTTCATTCAAAAGATAACTGGACAAGGCATATAATAAGGGCATACAACTATTGCTTTGCAAAACAGGTACAATATGTTCTGATGAAAACCAAGTGGCTGCTTCTAGGGTTTTTAAATTTTCTGTTGTTTTGTGCGTTTCATAGTTGTTGAGTAAGAGACTGCCATTTCTGGAAAGAACAGGATAAAACTATTTGGTCTAAATGGACACATACGGTTTTGACCTTGATACAGCGCACAAAAATTTGACTACATACTACTTAAACAGCAAACTCATTCATAAATCGTAGTTTGTTTTGACGCCTTTCGTGCAATGAGAACGACAAAGAAAGAGAGTGGTTTTTGAGCTATTTTTGGCAATATCGCATTTGTATTTGAATACGTGCATTTCACTAAAATCTGCGTTAATATTGTTTACAACAATGTTCACTGATAAATGGACCCCCCATTAACTTTTTAATTTGATGTTTGGAAAAAAAATGTTTTAAATGAAAGTTTAATGGTTCAAAATGAATTTTGTGTGTGTGTTTTCACATATACAGGATGTTTCAGAACTTCTGGGCGTGGTCCAACTTTCTTATTTCAAATTACAACCCTATTTTTAAGTTTGATTTCTGCATTGTCCGGAAAATTCTAAACATTCTTCATCCAGCATACTCCATACCCAAATTCAACCAATTAGAAGATATTATCGTCAGAAGTTTGCTTTTTTTCGAGCATGTTTTAAAATGTATGGTACTATTTCGAAACCTTGATAACGAAGTAGTTCTTGATAGAGGTCAACTTGTCAAGAAAGATTTGAACATGTTATATTGGGAAGAAGAAAAAGTTGAAATATTCTCTATCCAGTTTTATCCTACAATATTTCAAATTAAGTTTAAGCTCGGACCTGAAAGACGAATAGCTGCCGCTCTTTTTGCGAACGCGATCTTTATGTTTCAAACTCCAAACTCAATTTTCAACTTTTACGAGGAAGGAGTATGTTACAATTTCCTTTTTCGAAAGTAGCCGCGTGTGAGGTGCTAAAACAAATCGTAGTGGGTCGATAATGTGTTTGGTCTGGTTCTCCGGTATTTTTGTGGATTTTTCTGGGTTGTGGTCTATTTTGGAGAAAAGCGCCAGCCAGGGGTATTTATTTTATCTTTCACCGGAGAATTTGTTAGGAGAGTTTATTTGTAACAAAAACTGACAAAACCGCGTGCTGATGTTAATTCAACTATTTAGCTTCTTACAGTCTTGCGATAATAACGGTAAATTTCCAAAAATAATTTTTTATCTGAAGCCATGCGAGTCTCGCCGACTGTAAGACGAGGGTAACTCGATCAGTCTGGAATCAGTTCAGTCCATAAATTTGGTCAGAATGATGAGAAACTGATCGTGAAATGGGTTGACTGAGGGAGTGATGCACCGGACTGACCGATATTTGAATATTTTATAATTTTTATAAAATTTTTTCAGTCTGACGACGATTGACAACAGACTGATCGTGTATTGCGTTCCGCAGTTTAGCTCCAGTTATAGCGATAAAATAATTATCAGCGGGTTACCATAGAATTTTAACCTAACCTTTTTCCCTATAGAGGTTTTTCGTAAATGAGCAATGGCGATATTATGTTGAGGACCAGTCCATCTACAGTGACTATATACAAGACAGTGGGTGAGTTAGTATTCGCTCTGAACACTCGGAGCGTCAAAAATTGTACGCGCTTAAATGGACAATTTCGCGCTCGGAGCGTTCAGAGCGAGTACTCGAACTCACCTGGTGACGACAATAGAGCTCAGGTTAGCTGCAACATGGCGGCTATACCCAGAATTTTGTAAATTTCCAGCCCCGGTAGCTCAGCGGTTTGAAGGTCCTGGGTTCAAATCCCAGCTCGGGTATGATACTGTCTATAAAGTCACTGTACTTTTTTTACTTTTTTTAACTTTTTTTTTGTTGTAAGACACTGAAATCGATGTTTTGATCGGCAAGTTATAGAATTTAATTCAAAAACAAGCACAAAACACGAACGACGCACACATGACAAAATGTAAACAATGAATGCTAGCTGCAACATGGCGGATACGTCGCTAGCCAATAGAAAATAAGACCTCCATTGTCGTGACTGTCTTGTATATAGTCACTATAAGTCCATCTACAGTGACTAGATACAAGACAGTGACGACAATGGTGGTCTTATTTTCTATTGGCCAGCGACGGATCCGCCATGTTGCAGCTAGCATTCATTGTTTACATTTGTAATATGTGCGTCGTTCGAGTTTTGTAATCAAATTTAATAACTTGCCGATCATTAACATCGATTTCAATGCCTCACAATAAAAAAAAGTGGAAAAAGGTTTAAAAAAAGTACAGTGCTTTAGAGATAATAGAATGCCCAAGCTGGGATTTGAACTCAGGACCTTCTGCACGCTAAGTGAACATCAAACCACTGAGCCACCGGTGCCGGAAATATTCAAATTTCTGGGTACAGCCGCCATGTTGCAGCTAACCTGAGCTCTATTGTCGTCACTGTCTTGTATACAGGGTTTTTCACTTAAAACTCCCCACGTCAATATCTCGGAAACGAATAGGAATATTTGATTTCTGTAAAAAGTAGTCAATGTATGGGGTCGAGTACTTATTTTTCACAGTTAAAAAAATTCGACGCCTACCAAGAGTAAAGCGTCGCGACGCATCGAAAATATTAATCGATTGCAGGAACTTTGAAATTACGCGCATGCAAAAGTACAAGTTATTCATAAACTTTTTTGTTATTCAGTCGAACTCATTTATTCTACTCAGTTTTGAGATATACAGTGTGTCCAAGATAAGAATGTCTATCATGGGGATCTTGAAAACCGTGAGAGATACAAGGTCGGTTAAATGGAGGCAAAGTTGCGTATTTTGATGCTTAACAAAATGCCGTTTTGAAAGCCAAGAAATTCCGACTAAGTCCGAAATTATCCGAAAAAAACCGAAATTTTTCAAAATTGTTTTCATTTTTTTCTGACCACATTTGAAGAGATATTTTGAAATGAATGGAACTTCTTCATTGCCACTTTTTGCCCTTTACAAGATAGCGTTATTAAATTGAAGAACCGACGTTTCGTCTATGAGCAGCCATCATCAACTTTGTTTTTTTAAATACGGTCCTGGATTTTTTATAACGGATTTTGAGGGCCTCTTATGTTCCTAAGCCAACAATGTATCGCAATTATTCAAAAAAATTATGTTGATGGATTTTTCCATGAGAACTCATGTGTTAGAGAGAGACAAAAAATACATTTTTAATAAGATTAAAAACAACCACCTTCTTTTTTAATTGGTGCGATACCGTGTTGGTTTGGGAACATAAGAGGCTCTAAAATTCCGTAATAAAAAATCCAGGACCGTATTTAAAAAAACAAAGTTGATGATGGCTGCTCATAGACGAAACGTCGGTTCTTCAATTTAATAACGCTATCTTGTAAAGAGCAAAAAGTGGCAGTGAAGGAGTTCCATTCATTTCAAAATATCTCTTCAAATGTGGTCAGAAAAAAATGAAAAAAAATTTTGAAAAATTTCGTTTTTTTCGGATAATTTCGGACTTGGTCGGAATTTCTTGGCTTTCAAAACGGCATTTTGTTAAGCATCAAAATATGCAACTTTGCCTCCATTTAACCGACCTTGTATCTCTCACGGTTTTCAAGATCCCCAAGATAGACATTCTTATCTTGGACACACTGTATATCTCAAAACTGAGTAGAATAAATGAGTTCGACTGAATAACAAAAAAGTTTATGAATAACTTGTACTTTTGCATGCGCGTAATTTCAAAGTTCCTGCAATCGATTAATATTTTCGATGCGTCGCGACGCTTTACTCTTGGTAGGCGTCGAATTTTTTTAACTGTGAAAAATAAGTACTCGACCCCATACATTGACTACTTTTTACAGAAATCAAATATTCCTATTCGTTTCCGAGATATTGACGTGGGGAGTTTTAAGTGAAAAACCCTGTATAGTCACTGTAAGTCCATCCACCATACAGCGCTCAAGTCGCCGTTCATGACAAGATTGTCACGTGAATCGTGAATGTCAAGTTGAGTTTTCGAGTTTGGCAGTGTCAGTCAGCCATATTTCATAGTTTTTGAAATAATACTATAAGTTATCCACATTGTGTCTGTAAAAAGTACTGAGACGTACCTGAAAGCACTAGTGAGTGGGCAGCATATTCAGTAGGCATTGATTCCCAAAATCAGAACCTGGATTACTTAGGCAGAGGGTGAGAACCTAAACAACTCAAAACTTGTCTATGGACAGTGAAAAAAATGTACAATTTACACCTAGTTTGCGGAAATAGTTATTTTCCTAACAAGTTCGCAAAGTGATGCTTTCCCGCACGCAAAAGCAGTTAGACGAACGACGCGAAGCGGAGTTCGGATATGCTTTAAGGGCGGGAAAGACACTTTGCGAACTTGTTAGGAACAATATTTTTTCTACGAGCGTCCACAGATTAGACACGAAAAACTTTAGATAATATATTATTTGAACGCACTTAAAAACATAGAACTTGAGAATAATGATTATTTATGTTTAACAATATTTATATTGAAAGAACAGTTTGTGGCGGCAGCTGGAAATTGGATAATATGGGTATAATCAAAATCATAATTGATTTATTTTATATTTGAAATGCAAGGGCATGTCCGATCACTGTTCATAAAATTTCCTCTTTTGTCGCCTTATTCCCTGCTATTGGCAACACTGTTTTGATTTGACAACACACTCTAGACAGCTGTGTCATTAAGATCAGTCAGTCTTCAGTCTTCGTTTAATCGTTTATACTTTTATAAATTTGTTTGTCCGTTTGTTTGTATACATGATCAGGTTTTTTTGATGCCAGTATTCAGCTCAAATCTTTCGAAGATTTCCACAGTAAACACAGTAGTTTGCACCAAAATCAAGCAAGAACAACTCACAAATGCCGATTGAAAGTCGTCATTATCAATGTTTGTTTACGTTACTGGCGAATGCGTTTTTAACGCAAAAAAAGAATTGTGTGTTTTATTTTGATTTTGACTGAAAAGGGAAAAGTAACAAGAACATTATTTTGTGCATTACAAAGTGCATTATCTACAGTTTGGTTGGTATGGAAACGAAGTTTAAAACAACAAATTGGTAGGTAGTTATTTGACATTTGACATTTGAGTGCGGGAAAAGGTTACTTTGCACACGCAAATGAGTGTGCGAAGTGGCTACTTTGCGCACGCTCGTAGAAAAAGATTTTTTTGAGGATTCAATTACAAGGAACCAAGAGAGGCTTGAAAAGAACTGCTGTTCCTACTTGTATCAACCTAGTGAGTTTCTGTTCCTAACCTTTTAAATGAATATGTATTAGAAAAAAAATACTGGGTGTACAGGGTGTCCCAACGATAGAGTAAAGTAGGTTTCATCATATAGGATATGAAAAATATCAATATCAATATGCGTCACAGGTTAGGGGTGTAAATAGCGCACATTCTGAAAATATTTGGAAACATACAGGGTGCGTCACAAAAGTATGGCACGAAAAAGTATGATTTTTTTAAATGGAACCACCTGTATATTAATTGATATTTCAATTCTTTCTTCAATCTGGAACAAAAATTGTGATACAACTAATGTTCCTAAATTCAACCGTTATCGAGATATCGCGTTTTAAAAATGGCATTTTTGCAACTTTGACATGCTATAAAACTCAAACTATTCAAGTAAGAGGAAAATGGTTTGCTCTTTCCCATCTTAACTTTTCAAGAGCTTATCTGTCATTTGGATAGAAGGTAACGTCAACTGTCAACTTTTTGCGGCACATTTTGACATTTTTTCCCAATAATGGATTTAATCTTCTTGAATAGCTCTTGAAAAGTTAAGATAGGAACGTGCAATCCATTTTTCTCTAACTTGAATAGTTTGAGTTTTATAGCATGTCAAAGTTGCAAAAATGCCATTTTTAAAACGTGATATCTCGATAACGGTTGAATTTAGGAACATTAGTTGTATCACAATTTTTGTTCCAAATTGAAGAAAGAATTATTGAAATATCAATTAATATACGGGGGGTTCTATTTAAAAAAATTATACTTTTTCGTGCCATACTTTTGTGACGCACCCTGTATGCTTCCAAATATTTTCAGAATGTGCGCTATTTACACCCCTAACCTGTGACGCATATTGATATTGATATTTTTCATATCCTATATGATAAAACCTACTTTACTCTATCGTTGGGACACCCTGTACATCGAGTGCCATGTAGGTAGCATATTTTTGATGAGTTCACCAGAGTTATTAAGGTTAGATAGGGGTTTTTCGTGGGATTTTTTTAGAACTTGCTCTGATTATAATAGGTAATAATTAGATGATTTACTTTTGTAATGTTTTTTTTTGTGAAATTTGAATGAATGATTGTGAAAATGAATAAATATACAGTGTGTCTGCTTGAGTTGGCCACATATGGGAAACTTTTTTATTATTAATTTTAGGAAAAAAAGTTATTCTTTATAAAAAGTTCTGCATGTTCCAAAACCTAAAATGCAACCATCAGATATTACATTTTTTCATTTGAATTAATGCATTGATTTGAATGTCCAATAATTAAAATAAGAGATTACTGTTTAATATTAATTTATTTATAAAATTTAATAAATTTAAAAAAGAAAGAAACAATCATTTTAATGGTAGTGTTTATTTTTCTTTATAACAATTTTCGATATTGTCAATTTTTACTCTTGAGTGAAATTCATATTTTTTGACAAACCTCGTATACGACTGGAAAAATGTAATATCTGATGGTTGCATTTTAGGTTTTGGAACATGCTGAACTTTTTATAAAGAATAACTTTTTTTCCTAAAATTAATAATAAAAAAGTTTCCCATATGTGGCCAACTTAAGCAGACACACTGTATACAGTCTGTTCATGGGCTTCCTGCGGTCACGTCACAGTTTTTGACGTTTGGCAGTATGTCGTAGATTGATCGCTCCACATGTGACATTTGTCAAATTGATACGAAAGACCCTCGTCCAGACGTACGTGTTTTTTTTTGCAATGTGTAAGAGAGAGACGGAAAAGTATGACGTAACCGCAGGAAAGTCATGAACAGACAGTACCTATGTATGTATTTGCAAATTATTTCTGGGGTACCCGTATTTAGTGCCTACAAATATCTTTTTGATGTTTATTTAGAATAAATTGTTTTGTTTCATACGTAAGATAAAAGTTATTATTTCCCTATATACATTAAAAAGATCTTTACAAGCACAAAATGGTTCCACTACCTATAAAATTCATATCTATAATATCCCCCATTTAAATTTGGCGCCTTTAGTTCCCAGTCCATCCACTCCACTGGTGGCGCTAACAATAATCCAACGTCACTATTGTCAGACGGCGCTCTATAGGGGTTTCTTTATGATGATCGTGTAAATCGCCACGAATCGCCATCCACTCCATCAGTTTTCCAACACTCATTGAGTGACGGAGTACTGAACTGATGCCAGACTGATCGTGTAACCCCTGTCTAAAACCGCGCTACGTATCTGCTGCTGAAAATGTTATCATACGTTGTTTTTTTCTTTCCTCTGGCGACATTGACTTTTGACGGTCACTGACCTTACTCCCGTCTTTTCATAAATTATTGTTTTCTGAATATTTTGAACTGTACTACATTTCTTCGGTCGTTAGTTTCTGCTGCTGTATTTCTTATGATAATTTCTCCCAGTCGAAGACGCAGGGATTATTTTTGTTTCATTTATTTACTGTTCAGAGAACGCCGAGATTAGAAATGGCTGTTTATTTACTTTTTTTTAAATTTTGGTAAAACGGATCAGAGATGACTATGTAAATTTCTAATGGCGAATAGAAAGGTGTATTTTCTCACAACCCGTGTTATAATTTAAAAAAGTTCAGTTATCCATTTCAGAGCGGAAATTTGTTGGATCTGGGAAATCATGAACGCTTTGACTTTCTCCACTGTCTCAATGCTACTCGGCACCACATTAGTCCAAAGGGTGAGGCCGGAAATAAGGAAAATACGATCCAGTCGAAAATCGCCGGAAATTCTTGGGTAGCGTCACAAGTTAAATGAAATAACAAACTTCCGATTCAATATTATATACCCTGTCCTGAAATGATGAGCAAACAAGATCAGGGGAGCATTCTAGACCGAAAAGAAATACTTCTTTCTCTAATAACATTTTCTAGAAAATTGATTATTAACGGAGTTACAGGGAGTTGAACTTTTATGAAGGGCGCCACATACAAACCTATACTTTGATTTGAATGGTCCTAACTTTTTTGTGCTACACTGTATGCGACTTTTGTTTCGTCAAATTAACCTTTTTCGATTAAAATGTCAAAATAACTTTGCTTGCATGTGATGAGTACGAAATTATTTCAACTTATTTTTAACTTTCAACATAGCATTCTTTGAAATCATGCGCTATAAATTGCCGTGAAAAAAGTTTGAGGAGAATTAGTTTTGGCAGTTGGTAAATTTTGGGACCATTCAAATCTAAGTGTAGGTTCGTATGTGCCGCGCTCTACAAAATGCGAAAAAACGGTGGGCAAATTTGAATTCCTTATCCCGATAAAGCCCCAAATACAAGATTTCGCCGAAATATTATGAGCGTGGCAAAAGGTATTGCAAAAAAACTGCAAATAAAATGCAACTTCAACACCCTGTATCTCCGTCAATAATCAATTTTTTGAAAAAGTATTATGAGAAGAGGTAGCATTTATTTTTTGTCAAAAGTTCTCGCCTGCATTTTTTGCTCATCATTTCCGGACACCCTGTATAAAATAAAAGGTTATATCACAAATAATTTTTTCTCAAACATTCACCTAATCCAATATTACTATTCTCCTTACCGATTCTCATTTACATTCACCACACAACGCAAATATTTATATAATAATGTAAACGAGGCTTTATGTTTTGTACGTACCAATAGAACATGCCTCAACGGCAAATGAAAAAAATACCGTCATTGTGAATAAATGAAATAAAATAGTGAATGCTGACAAGTGTCATATTTTATCAAAAATTCGCATATAAATCCTAATTTCTCAGAATCAGCTATGAGTTGACGACTAAAACCATGCTCTTGGTCTATTCCATAATTTCTGCAAATTTTCAACGAACTTTTTTCTGCGGTTCTTGAGTTATAAAACGACATACATATATAGAGGAGAAGTCTTTGACTGGCTGTTCTGTTATTTCTACAACTGACAATGTTATGGCATACATCTATTATTGTTTAAATAATTTTCTGAAGACTAATAATTATTAATAATGATGAAAAAAATATATGATAGACTGAGGAAATGATAAGATCTTGAATACTTACAGTATATTCTTTACAGCCAAATCAAATCCTGCAGAACAAAGCACGCCCATCAAAAAATCACTGTCATACAGATGTATGCCATCTCGATTACAAATTGCTGCGTACAACAACATTGATGAAGTTATTTGGGAATGTCCACACTGCAATGCAACAATAATATTTTTATATTATTCAGCAAATCCTTCATTGTGTTCGTTAAGGTACAACAATAAAAAAAAAAAAAAAATTACTTACCTTGAAACTGTCAAATTTGTTGAACTGACTCAACCACATACAGAAGCAAGCTGATGTCAGATCAGTGAAAAGTTCATATCCTTTTTCTACAGCTTTTGCCAAAAGTATCAAAAGAGCTGAAGCGTGACTTTGCCGGATAAGCGTGATTCTTGGTGTATTATTTGTATGTTTGAAATGGTAGTCCAGTTGTCGTTTTAGAAGATTATCGTTGTTTCTATTTTGAAAAAATAGAAAACTATAGATAGGTACCACATAATTTGTAAGTTTTATAGATAATGACATTATTTGCTGACTGATTTTCTCGTCGCTGGATTTTTAAATAATATCATTGTTTAGCTCAAAAAATGAGAATATGAAAAAAATTAATTTTCCTTCTGCAGAAAAAGATGGTTTTTTTTAATCTCTAGTGTATGACATTTCAACACATTGAAATGATATAACAATCTGAGAGTGAAAAAACAGTGCCATAAGGTTTGCACGAACAAATTGTTGAAATAAAGGCGCCGGTTTTGATTCATTTTTTCGCTCATGGCAATCAACAGAATTAATTATATAATTGAGAACCCGCCCAAAATCTCCCACAAGCCGGTCAGCTGTTTAGATCAAATCAAATCAAATCAAAATAAGCTTTATTGTCCATGTACAAACATACTTATTGACAAAGCGAAATTGGCCTTATAAAAACAATCAAAAACAAATAAACACAATTTTAAAAAGGATTGTTTTTACATAGATAAATTTACTGGTCGGACAATATTGCGAAAAGATTTTTGGTATGTCTAGCACACTTCCGGTCACTAAATTTCTATGTTTTGAGCTCAATAATGATATTATTTTTAGTGGTTAACATCCCAGCGACGAGAAGAGAAAAAGAGTCACCAGAATAATATGTCATTATCTGAAGATCTTATATGGGATCTTTCATATACAGAGTGTTTCATTAATATTGCGAAAAAATTCAGGGTGAGTTTCCCCACTTAAAAATAATAAGAAAACTTCATATAAAGGTGTGTCCGGAAATGCTTCGTTACAGAGCTACAGGGTGTTGAAGTTTTATTTTTATTTTTGTTTTTTCTGAATAATATTTGAACCAATGTCTATATTTCCATAAAAATCGGTATTTGAGGGTTTCTTTTTATGCGGAATTCGAATTTCATCTCAGTTTGGCTCTAACTTGTAGAGGGCGCCACCTACACTCATTTGTCCTGACATGTACAGCCATAACTTTTTTGGACGTAGCCGTATGACATATTTGAGTGAAAAAACATATTTCTCCTTTATTTTTATGCAAAAAATGCATACTTGATAGAAGTCGCTACGTACCACCATTTTCGAGATATTTAGATTTGAAATAATGAATACATATGATAATGAAATTATGGCCGAGCATTGTGTTTCATTGATAGTGCCAAAAATACAGGATAAGTTTCCTCACTTAAAAATAAAAAGAAAATTTCATATAAAGCTGTGTCCGGAAATGCTTCGTTACAGAGCTACAGGGTGTTAAAGTTATTATTCAATTTTTTTTTTCAGTTTTTTTATTTGTTTTTGTTAAAATAATATTTGAATAAGCGTTGTCGATAATATTACACAGAAGTCGACTTTTATCTTTTTCACTGAAAATATGAAGCATTAATGCGTAATATGTTATAACTTCTGGCAGGTAACCTTCGCCATAATTTCAAAATCCCATGTATTAATTATTTCAAATCCAAATATCTCGAAAATGGTGGCACGTAGCGACTTTTAACAAGTATGCCTTTTTTGCATAAAAATAAAGGAGAAATATGATTTTTCACTCAAATATGTCATACGGTTACGTCCAAAAAAGTTATGGCTGTACATATCAGGACAAATGAGTGTAGGTGGCGCCCTCTACAAGTTAGAGCCAAACTGAGATAAAATTCGAGTTCCGCATAAAAAGAAACCCTCAAATACCGATTTTTATGGAAATATAGACATTGGTTCAAATATTATTTAGAAAAAACAAAAATAAAAATAAAACTTCAACACCCTGTAGCTCTGTAACGAAGCATTTCCGGACACACCTTTATATGAAGTTTTCTTATTATTTTTAAGTGGGGAAACTCACCCTGAATTTTTTCGCAATATTAATGAAACAACCTGTATTTACTTCGAATAAATGAAACATGATGAAGTTTGTTCTATAAACTTGGTTTAAACTAAATTTGATTCGACCTTTGATAGAAAATACATATATGGTTATTTATAAAGAAGTGGTTGAATCTTGGATAATCAGTCCTAGGCAGGGTTTGCTCGTCTCTACCAGTTAGGAACAGTAATGCAACAGATTCACTTCATTCCCTCAAACCTCATCTATGTGAAATTATGTATTATTTTTGTGATTGAGGTTGAAAATAAACAAAATTAGTTGTTATCTGCTTTGTATATTACAGGGACCAGTACAATTAATTGGATCACTCTTTCCCAAATATTGTTAAGTGAATGCACTTAATAGTGAAAAAATGATACAACAGGATTATCGAAACAATCTGGAAATAAAGAATAAATGGTAGAAGTAAAGCTGAAGAGAAAAATGTTTTTGGAATGGAAATGGGGTATATAAGAAAAGTACATGTCGATGATATCTGGAACTTGGAAATCGTACTAAAGAAAGGGTGTTACCTTGCATGAACTGAGGTAGTTCTGATTTTTTTAAATGTTGTATCTGATGAAGTGAAAACCGCTTAATTTTATCTTTGACATATGTATTTTCAATTTTGTCCAGCAAGGACTAATTTTACGGCAAAATTCGTTTTGTACAAATTTAAAGAAGACAAATTTTAAAAAAACGAGATTAATCTGGTCTTTGTACAAGAAATAGTTTTTAAGATACAGAATTTTAAAGTCTTGCAACATTTCTAAAAAAACTAAAAGTTTTTTTTTCAGTTTTTCTCAATATTGACCACTAAAGACCCATTTAAGGGTAACGGTGATCAAAATCGTTATCTAATACTGGATCATCGATGACTGAGTGATTCATCAATGTCGTCACAAGATCTGGTATGTTTTCACAAGATATACCGCTACAGTGGCTGCAAACAGCCGAGCATTAAAGTCTTGCTTTTCTACAATCGTAATTATTAATGGTACAACGTTTTTACAGTTACAGGAAATCATGTTAAGCAGGGGCTGAGGAGGTGGTGGTCTCAATCGAGGGGATTCTTCAACAACAGAATTTAAAACAATATTTTAGGAAAATCAATAGTTGCAACCAGTAAAATTAAATATTTTCAAAACCCTCTGCATTGGAGGTTGAAAAAACAATTTTTTTACTTGTTGTTAGGTTCGCAGAGAATGAAATATTGATTTTCCAGAAATGTTGAACTTGATTTTGTTGTTGGTTTCTTTTCAGATACAGGCTGGGAAATGAGAATCCCTTCGATTGGGACTGGATGCGCAGTAGACCAGGACGCGTTTGTTTTAGTTCGTGAGATAAATTTCGGACGTGATGGTTCTATCACGAAAAATTTCGCATGCGATACTCTTCTCGTTCGATACCCTATGCCTGAAATCGATCGATATGTACTTTGACGGTTTCGAATGTTGTGGGCGATGTCGTAGCTTGAGTCATGAATTGAACCAATGGCTGAAAGGGATTTTGACATTGTCAGATCACATTTGTTATCTGTTTTTGTTTTCTAATTTTGATGTCTAAGGGCGAGTGTATTAATTGTTATACAGACAGACCCCAAATTTTGTTAATTTTCATGATCATTCATTATCAATTATGAGTGAAGAGAAAAAGAAACGTTGCGTTGTTTCTGAGAAGCAAAAAAAAAACAACATTGATGTAAGACCGGTGCTATGTAGTGGTGGGTTTTCCCAAAGTCCAAGTTCCCTTTTGTCTCAATATTGATAGCTGACTTTCTTCTTCTATATAGGGTGAAACTGGTCGAATCACTTCACGAACTAAATCTTTTGTTAAACGGAACATTCTGATTGAGTGTCTATCTCCAAGTAGAAGCCCTCGATACGAGGGAAGAAAGGCCTTCGCTGTTCTGCTACAGCATCAGCATCATCGTCTTCTACTTCTGCAATAGTCGCCGTTGCAATATCACCAAAATTTGCCATTTTTTGCCTATGGTTTATGCACTACTATCACTATCGCACGATCGATAATAGAAACCGCAGGCTAGATATCCGCTCGTTGTTTTATGGTCGATAATTATCACTGGTGGTATTTGAACATACCAATTTTGGCATATCATTCGATAAAATGCGAAAATCGTATGCGATATCAAGTCGAGTGAACTGAAACATACGGTCCCAGGCCTCATTCCGCAACTGATGACAAAACCAGCTCCTCAGCCCCTACTAAACATGATTTGATGCAACTGCGAAAATGGTTGAACCAACAGTTACGGTTGTAGAAAAGCAGGACTTGAACGTTCGGCTGCCACTGTGGTGGTCAATCTTGTGAAAACATACCAGACCTTGTGACGACATTGATTAATCACTCACTCAACGATGATCCAGTATCAGATAACGATTTCGATCTGCCTGATCTGATCGATGAAGAAATACTAACGAAACAAACTGCCTCAAAAAGAAGTACTGTGAATTTAGAGGACCAGCCTCAGCCTCTTGGCCATCGGGTCCTTATTGATAATGTATGTGATCACTTTTACCGTTTAATGGGTCCTTAGTGGTCAATATTGAGAAAA
This sequence comes from Orchestes rusci, assembly GCA_958502075.1. Classification (NCBI taxonomy): domain Eukaryota; kingdom Metazoa; phylum Arthropoda; class Insecta; order Coleoptera; family Curculionidae; genus Orchestes; species Orchestes rusci. The sequence continues at coordinate 9,653,815 of OY293304.1, read as the reverse complement.
GCTGGTAAAAAAAATGTGTTTTTTCTTTTAGAAATGTAAAACTTTAAACTGCTGTATCTCAGAAAGTATTTCATCTACAAAGACCAAATTATTCTCGCTTTTAAAAAAATTTTGTTCACTTTAGAATTGTACATAGCGACTTTTGCCATGAAATTAGTCCTTGGTGGTCAAAATTGAGAAAATGTCAAAAAAGTGACGGAATTTTGCGGTTTTTGTAGAATTTAGCAGTGATCCGGAGGGCCTTCGAGGTCGAAAACTCAGATTTTTCATCATCACCTGATCAGAAGCACCTCATTTCATGCAATGTAAAATATACCAATTCCATGGACAAATCATATAATTTTCTATTGTGACAAAAGTTTTTGATCATGATTTTTGATTTCTGAATTTGATTGTATTTTTCAATTTTGAAATCAATTGTTTGTTATGATTGTAAATACAATTTAGAACTATGAACTAGCTGTTAAAAATGATATGATGAATTGGAACGACACCCAATAGTCCTTTTGAATATCAAAGTTCCCAATGAACCATGCAAGGGGTCTGTTCCAATCATCGCAAAAACATACTCTAGAGTCTTTGGACCTTTTGAACAATGGTTTTGTTCAAAATCAAAGCATAATAAATCATATTATTTCAGGCCTGATAATTTGCTCATAGATAAAAAAAAGTTTATTTTTGGTAATTACTCTACTATTAAATGATGTGAGAGGGTACAATGCAAAAAAGCAATTATTTGCAGCCCTTAGTTTTTGATCAATGTGAGTGTTCCAAAAAAGATTATGCCTGTTGAGAATGCTTATGCACAGAATAGGCCATTTTCATGTTTTTTTTTATTTGCTTATCAGAAAGAGCAGACAAAAATAAGCTCAATTTATTTTTCTTCGATTTTTTACGCAGCGGGAAAGGCACTAAAATTCACTTTGAACGTAAGGCCGATGACGTCATCCGCCTAAATCTGTGATTGGCTAGCCATAGGCAATGTTGCCAAACGAACCGGAAACTCGCGGCTGGATGTAGCTCCCATTCGCACAACAATGTTGCCGTTTCTCTGTTGGGTTGGGATTTTTAAGGTGATTGGGGGAGATGTTCATTTTGATTCAAGTTTTGATTGTATCTTATCGGAATCCAGGATCATCATAAATAAAATGGCTTTGATTCGTGATTTGATTTTGTTATTAATCAAAAATCTTCAGATGGATATTAATATAATAATAATTGTGCTGTGTGTCAAAATCAAAATACGTTTTCGATTTACAGTTTTTGTGTGAAATTTTGCTCATCGTTACCTATTTGTCTTATTAGTTTCCATTCATTTCAAAATATCTCTTCAAATGTGGTCAGAAAAAAATGAAAACAATTTTGAAAAATTTCGTTTTTTTTCGGATAATTTCGGACTTAGTCGGAATTTCTTGGCTTTCAAAACGGCATTTTATTAAGCATCAAAATTCGCAACTTTGCCTTCATTTAACTGACCTTGTATCTCTCACGGTTTTCAAGATCCCCATGATAGACATCCTTATATTGGACACACTGTATATCTCAAAACTGAGTAGAATGAATGAGTTCGACTGAATAACAAAAAAGTTTATAAATAACATATACTTTAGCATGCGCGTGATTTCAAAGTCCCTGCAATCGATTAATATTTTCGATGCGTCGCGACGCCAAAAATCTTCAGATGGATATTAATACAATAATAATTGTGCTGTGTGTCAAAATCAAAATACGTTTTCAATTTACAGTTTTTGTGTGAAATTTTGCTCATCGTTACCTATTTGTCTTATTAGTTTCCATTAATTTCAAAATATCTCTTCAAATGTGGTCAGGAAAAAATGAAAACAATTTTGAAAAATTTCGGTTTTTTTCGGATAATTTCGGACTTGGTCGGAATTTCTTGGCTTTTAAAACGGCATTTGGTTAAGCATCAAAATACGCAACTTTGCCTCCATTTAACCGACCTTGTATCTCTCACGGTTTTCAAGATCCCCATGATAGACATCCTTATCTTAGAAATACTGTATATCTCAAAATTGAGTAGAATGAATGAGTTCAACTGAATAACAAAAAAGTTTATAAATAACATATACTTTAGCATGCGCGTAATTTCAAAGTCCCTGCAATCGATTAATATTTTCGATGCGTCGCGACGCTTTACTCTTGGTAGGCGTCGAATTTTTTTAACTGTGAAAAATAACTACTTGACCCCATACATTGACTACTTTTTTCAGAAATCAAATATTCCTATTCGTTTCCGAGATATTGACGTGCGGAGTTTTAAGTGAAAAGCCCTGTATATCTTCTTTCACTTATCACTACAGTTCTTACACAATGTCAAAATTAAGTTTAAAATTAGAACCATCATGATTTCTAAATATATTTAAAATATCCCTAGATTTTGAGCATGTGTGTATAAAAGAACTTTCAAGTTTAGACTCACTCATAATGTCAAAACGTTCCTCTACTTTCCTGAAGAATTATCTGCTGAAAATTGCCCATGTTATCGTATAATAAACAGCGCAAGATATTTGAAAATTCCGCGAATCCGCGAATTCCGCGTACTTAATCTTCGAATAAGTACGGCAACATTGTTATCATGTGAGAGCGGGAGCTACATCCAGTCGCAAGTGATATTATTGGAGAACTTGGCAACTACTAAGATTTGATTGGTGCTAAAAACTAAAAACTGCGAGAAATTTAAATAAATGGAATCCGTATGCACCGAATTTCTGGGCATAAGATTTTTTTTCGTTCAAAGCAACCTCGTCTTTTATTAGTATATTTAACGTACTTCTTCTCCAGATAATTGAAATATTTAAATTCGATTGAGTGGAAATGGCCTATTGAGGACACTGAATGCACACTGTCCCTGGAGGAGGAATTGACAGCCAGACACATTCAGATTTAAATGGTTTTGTAACCTATTTCCTATCACAATGGAATTTTTCTAAGTAGAAACAAGCAAAGTATATCGTCCGCAAAAAGTAATAGTAGTGATAAGTCCCAAATACCAATTCTTCTGATGGTATATCCAAAGTATAAATATTATAGAGGATTGGAGAGTGAATCGACCCTTGAGTCCTGTTCTTTGGGGAATGAGATCCGAAAAAGTGTTATACATTTTGATTCTCAAGAATCTATGATCCAGAGAGTTTTTTAAAAGGTTTTCAAATACCAAATGTGGAAAAGATCCTGCATACGATATTTAAAACAAGAGCCCCTCATGGCAGACGTTCTCCGGGGACTATAGGTATCTCTCTTGTGAGACCCTCGACATTTGAAGTATATTTTGGTCTCCTCTACAAAATAACGATATCACATTTTTGATCCAACGTTTCCTACTTCCAAAACTTCATCAAGTTATATTGATGATGGCTCAAAGCGTCGAGCAATTGTGATATTATGTCGTGGAAATGAGAATTTAAATCATTATCAGAGCCTGTAGAATGTAGGACTCAATTGCTCGTCCTATCAAAAAACAAAGTTGATGATGGTTGTTGAATGACAAGACGTCGAATCGTAAATTTGTTAGCGCCATTTTGTAGAGGGAGTGAAGTGACTGTGAAGATGTGACATTCATTTTGAGATATCTCTATAAATAACCCTGGAAAATAATCAGAAAACAAAAAATCGGATTTTTCCGAATATCTCCGGAAGAATTCGGAATTTTGTGAATTTATGAACAGCATTTCATCGAGTTCTAAAATACGCAACTTAGTCATAATTTCTACAGTTTCCAAGATATCAATGGTAGACATCGAATTTGTAACACTCTGTATGTATAATGGTAGAGACCCACTACAGCCAAATCTGTATTTTTGTAATACGGTATCAAAAGAAGTTTTCTACAAGTTTTCATATTGCCTCAAGTACCTACTCAAAAATGTTCACAGGGTCTTAGACTATAAGCACCCTAGCATATACCATTCTGGAAAACTTAAGTGCAGTCTTCGATATAATCTAGATGACCATTTTAGACTCAATCCCAAGAAGTTCTTGCTCTTCCACTTCTTTTTTTCCAAACTTTCACCACTACTTCGTTCAGAAATTAAGAACTGTGTTAGACTCAACACTTCTACCATTAATTTGAATTACGCTATTACACTTTCATAAAATGATGAATTACTCAAAAACCAATAAGCTGATTTTGACAACATTGTCGTCATTTTGTGCGACTAAAATAAAATCATTCATTCCAGTGGTGTCCCAGATGGTAATCTAATTGATATTTATAGGTAGAATTATGGTACACCACGGCTTTTTTGAAGAATGTATGATTTTTTTAGGTCAAGCAATTGAGAATGTTGCTTTTTTGTCTTTTCAGATTTTTCTGTACCTGGGTTCGTTTTTAAGATGAAAATTTAGAACCGTTTGCCTGCTTCAAGGTCCACAGGCAACGTGTCAAGGTATGTGCAAGGAAACGGTTTTTAATTTTTATCTTGAAAACCAAGCTAGATTCATAAAAAAGCAGAAAGACAAAAAAGCAACATTTTGGTTGCTTTATCCAACAAAATTATAAGATATACAGGGTGATTCACAATATATTGACCCTCCCTCTAACTCATTTTTAACAAAGTCTACAGAAAAAAGCTTGATATTAAAGTTGATGGGATTATACTAAATTTTTTAAATCTGGCGGTATCATTTATACAGGGTGTCCCAGAAGCTTTCCACAGCACCCAGCTTTGAAATTTCAAATGGGACGCCCTTTATTTTATTTTGTTTTTGGATTCCTTATTAAATTCTAAGTCAAATCTGTGAAAGGTATATATATCTTATCTTTTGCCGTTTTCGAGATAAAGGCTGTTAAATTTTGTGAAAAATACGAAATTCCCTCTATCACATTTTATACAAGGTGTACAAAAGTTTTTTTAAAAAGGTGTTTGCTTTATACTAAATCTTTGAAATCTGGTAATATCGTTTATACAGGGTGTCCCGAAAGCTGACCACAGCATCCAACTTTAAAATTTTACATAGAACATCCTGTATTCTATTTCATTTTTAGATACTACGATAAATTCTAAGTTACATCTGTAAAAGATATATATTTTATCTTCGGCCGTTTTTGAGATAAATGCTGTTGGATTTTGTCTTATTTTTAGAGCTACAATTCATAATAAAGCGTGAGCCTTTTAAAATAGAAAGCAACTGTTTTTGAACTAATCTAGAATTGTTTTTTATCTTTTATGAGGCAGACTTAAGCTTCAAAGCAATCTTTATTCAATATGGTTGTCAAGATATAAATCCAGAATTTAGAATTTTTCACAAACTTGAACAGCATTTATCTAGAAAGTGGCAAAAGTTACGATAGATTTATGTTATATCGATTTGACTTAGAATTTGACGTATGATCTGAAAATAAAATAAAATACAGGGTGGCTTTTCTGAAATTTTAAAGTTTGGTGTTGTTAACACCCTGTATTAATGATATAGCCCGATTTGAAAAAAAATCATCATAAACCAAACAACTTTTGTATCACACTTTTTTTTCTACACCTTGTTTAAAATGAGTTAGAGTTGGTCAAAATATTGGATTTTCCACAAAATTTAACAGCCTTTATCTCGAAAGCCACAAGAGATAAGATAAATATACCTCATACACATTTGACTTAGAATTTAACGTAGAATTTAAAAATGAAATAAAATACAGGGTGTCCCATTTAAAATGTTAAAGGACAGCTTTGGGGAGACCCTGTATAAATGATACTGCTAAATTAACAAAATTTAGTATAAACCAAACAACTTTAGTCTATAACTTTTTTTTGTACACTTTGTATAGAATGAGTTACAGGGGGGTCAAAATATAGTGAATCACCCTGTACAAGAAAGCGTTGGCGTATCATATTTTTTATATACAGGGTGGTCCAGAAGTGATGGGACATACGGTAGCAGTAGATTCCTGACACAAAAATAGTGCGATAGATCTCAACTTGTCAGATCCGAAAGTTGATATTAACAGAGATTCAGGGTGTCAAAGTTGAATTTTGATCTTTGATTTTTCCAAACTTTTGAAATAATCATGTTATTTCGATGAAATTTCGTATATAGGGGTTGTATGACATGCAAAATTCATATCTGACCTTGGTATGGGTCTTACATGTAGGGGGCACCACTTACACATCTTTCCACTCATTCAAACAGTTATAATTTTTTTGTACGCACTCGAAAAATTTTTTTGAATTAAAAAATTGATTTTTCCGTCATTTTTACGTAAAAAAAGAACATAAGAGTGAACATTTTCAAGATATTTGCCCTTCAAATGATCTATGCAATGTTGTTTCTAATGGAAAATTTTGAAAATTAACACTGGGGGCATCGAAAACGCAGTTGTCACGGTAATTTTGACAAGCGTCTCGATGCTCAATGTTTTTTATAAAAAAAAATCCAAAAAAAAATTAAAATGTTATCAAAAATGCGTAAAAAAAGTTCTGACTATTTGAATGAGTGAAAAGGTGTGTAAGTGACGCCTCCTACAAGTAAGAGCAATTCCGTGCTCAGATTTGAATTTTGCATATCAAACAACCCCTGTACGAAATTTCATCAAAATAACATGATAATTTCAAAAGTAATTTGAAAAAATCAAAAATTTAAATTCAACTTTGGTAACCTGTATTTCTGTTAATATCAACTTTCGGATTTGACAAGTTGAGGTCTATCGCAATATTTTTGTGTGAGGAATCCACTGTTACCGTATGTCCCATACCCCTGTATATATAGATATCAATTGGATGACCCTCTCGGACGCCACTGGAATAAATAATGTAAATTTAATTACACAGAAGAAAGACCTTGATGGCGACAAATAAGCGTGCCAAATACTGCCAAAATCAGTTGGAAAGTTTTTGAGTAATTAATAATAGATCGTTTTTTTTTCTAAACACTTTGACACCCTATATTTCGAAAATTAAGCAAGTTAGAACATAGTTGATATAAGCATTTTTTTGTTTTTTTTGGCTGGTGAATATACCCTTAAAATCTTCGTACTCAATTTTGAAACACCCTGTACTGTTGATAGAAACACTTTCAAAAAAATAGTGTAGGTTGATATGGAAAATTTACAACTCAAGGTTCTTACCTTAAACTTTCAACCTCAATCCCATAATGAACCAACACCGTCCAATATCGCAAAGTCTCCACTTGCAACTTCATTCCCATGGCATTTACCGAATACTGCTCATTACCCAAATACTCCTTAACTATTTCCATCAAATTAAACTTATCCGCTAACTCCACAGCAATGCTTCTATCCCTCGAAGACAACACTCTTATTAACTTGAACATTTGCGGCAGAGGCATGATGATATCGCTGTAAAGACTGTCTTTTTTTCCAGGTACGAAAAGGAAATTTGTGATGAGATTGCGGAGAAGACCTTCACATTGGAGCAGTTTGTTTATAATGAAATCGGAATCTCTAGCTAGCCTCGTGAGAACTTCTATGCAGTAGATTATCGTTTCGCTAGATGGTTGGATTGTTGTTACTATGTATCTGGAATAGAATAACAAGTGTTCGACATAGAAGTTTCGAAACCATTGCTAACCGAATCCTAGTCAAAATCTCAGTTCTAGCAAGACATTTCACCAGATTTTTTTCAGCTAATTGCTGATCGTTCACCGTATGGTCATCATCAGTCTCTTGATCAACTGCCAAAAGAGGCTGGACCAGTCCTAGTCCAAAACTCATCATATTGTCCAGGCAGGTTTCATCCAGTTGAAAGTATATCAAATTTCTAAGTGCCTTACAAATATCAGATTAAAAACAAAGATTCTTGTCAGAATAACTTACTTTCACAGCAGCAGTTAATACAGAAGGCGTATTATCGTCCAAACTGATTCTCAACACAAAAAACACTTGTTCGATGGGGATATCAATCACTTTATCGTAAATTCCAGTTTGTTCCAAACCTAGGATGTTTGCCAAAGTGTTCAAAGCCGCTATCCTTTGTTGAAGAACCGTTGATCGGGATAGTTGAAGAAGTTCTTGGAGAGTATAGCCGGGGCGTTCGGGTTCATTCCCATGATGGTATAGATGACGATTTTTCTCGTCTATTTGGGCAACTGTGTAGGGTTGGAGGAAACCATCGAAGTCGAATCGTGCTTCAAAGCCTGAAAACGTGACTGTAGGTCCTTTCCGAATAGTCAATATGAGTATATTCGATGAAGAAGCCATGAAAAACTTAATTATTTGGCTTCCTGCTCAAACTTAAAGGCAGCATACCCCAACTGCACCCTTGCCTCAGAAGCAATTGGTTTCCGGAGTGAACTCCGGAGTAGTGGCCACAATGGGGTGGGAGGTGGCTGCCGCAATGGTGTTTGCCCAACCGCGTACAATGTAACAATATTGAACTCCTCCCACAAATATCCGAGGAACAAGTGAGTGAGCAGATGTTGAACGTTCAACAATGAACAATTTGCGTACATATCCAAATACTCAAAAATGCACTGAATAATTGTTTTTTTTTGTTCGCGCGAAAATTACTATTTCGCCACATGACTGAAAACGGGGTGTGGCTTAAATAACGCGGTCAATACACTTGCTGTAAATTCGTCTTTTTGGAGCCGCGAACCCGACTAACTAATTTCTATCGTCTAAAACACGATTTTTTATTAATCCAGGTTAGTTTTGAGTTTTTAATATACACTCGGGTAACGCGACACACATTTGTGCCAAACAAAAACTAACTCAACCAAACTAAAACGGAGTTAGGAGACGGAGTGAAAAGTTAAGATGAAAAAGTGCAGATCACTTTTCTCTTTGTTGAGCCGTTTGAGTTTAAAAGCAGGTCAAAGATGCAAAAATGTCAATTTATAAAACGCGTGAAAAAATGCTATGTTGCCATTTGAAAAAATATCGTTCTCGCATCTGCTGCGATTTTTTTCCATCCTTCATTTTTCTTAGTTAGGTCGTTTCACACATCTTTCCTTTTGGAAGTACTAGCCTATCTCTCCAAATAAAAAAGTTGGCCTACGTAAGGTTTAAAAAAACTTACCTTGTATTTTAAACGAATTTTGGACACACCATATGTGAATTCCGAATTTTTTGACATAGTAGTGACAGCTGAAAATGTCAAAATAACAGCTGGGCGCCATTTTGAACAAAAGAATTAAATGGAAAAGGGGGTTGAGTGATTTTTCATCCTTATTACAACATGATCTGATAGTTTGAAGTCGCTAACTCTTTCGCCCATTTTTCAATAACAAGGCAGTATTTTCTTTAAAAATGGCGACCAATCGCCATTTTGACCTTCTGAGCTCTCACCACCCACCATTGTGCTGAGAAATGCAGATACTGAAGATTGAAATTTCAATCTGGTTCACATCTTAAACGGTTTGAAGTTGATGTTCCACTATACAGGGTGCCACAGATTCGAGTGCATGCATGGGGATCTCAGTTATTATGGATACAGGGTCGGTTAAATGGTTGCAAAGTTGCGCATTTTTATGCTCAAGACATTCAGGAAATAATAAAAACGTTTTTGCGAAATTTCGGTTTTTTTCGAATATTTTCGGAAGTGGTCGGAATTTTTCAAATTTCAAAATGAATTTTTTTTATCATAAAAATGCGCAATTTTGCAACCATTTAATCGACCCTGTATCTCTCGTAATAGCTGGGATCTCCATGCATGCACTCGAATCTGTGGCAACACGCGCTCATATACAGGGTATATGAGCGCGTGTTGCATTTCTAAACACACTATGACAGCTAAGAATGTCAAAACGGCAATTAGGCACCATTTTGATAAAAAATACTGGCTTGATATGGAAAAATTAGAAGGAGGCAGCGACTTCAAATTTCCAGGTTGTAGTAACGATGAAAAAACGTTCAAAATGAGGCATCACTTGGACACTCGATCCCTCTTTCCATTTGATATTTCTCTTTCAAAATGGCGCCCAGCTGTTATTTTGACATTTTCAGCTGTCACTACTATGACAAAAAATGCAGAACGTCCTCACATACAGGGTGTTTCACGGTGACCGTCCATTAAAATATCTCGGGAAATAAAACGATTGGAATGGACAATTTGCACATTTTTTGGAAATATGAAAAATATAAGGATAAGTAAGTACTGATGCCATTGATGTTTTAAAAATCAACCTACGACCTCTAATAATGTAGTAATCACCGATTAAAGAGCGCCAATCAACATCCACTACGTCACAGAACACACTATCTATCTCCGTCTGACGTATTGACTGAGATGACTCTCTCTCTCTCGGGAGTGTAATATGGCCCCACCTTTTTTGCGATCATGCAGTGAAATTCGCGTCTTCTTTCTCATTTATTTAGCATATTTTTGGGTATTTCGGAAACATTTTTTCGCTGATGACTTTCAAATAATGTCTAGAATACGTATATAAAATTTCAAGTCATTTGAAAATGTATGCAAATTGTCCATTCTGAAAATTTGTATGGTGAGGTTCAAAAGGATGCTCTCTTCAAATGAAATAATAGCTACGTTGCGCGACTTCCGGTTATACCGGAAATAGGCGCCAACTCACCAACTGTTTCAAATGGAACACCCTATACAGGGTTTTTCACTTAAAACTCCGCACGTCAATATCTCGGAAACGAATAGGAATATTTGATTTCTGTAAAAAGTAGTCAATGTATGGGGTCGAGTAGTTATTTTTCACAGTTAAAAAAATTCGACGCCTACCAAGAGTAAAGCGTCGCGACGCATCGAAAATATTAATCGATTGCAGGGTCTTTGAAATTACGCGCATGCAAAAGTACGAGTTATTTATAAAGTTCTTTGTTATTCAGTCGAACTCATTCATTCTACTCAGTTTTGAGATATACAGTGTGTCCAAGATAAGGATGTCTATCATGGGGATCTTGAAAACCGTGAGAGATACAAGGTCGGTTAAATTGAGGCAAAGTTGCGTATTTTGATGCTTAACAAAATGCCGTTTTAAAAGTCAAAAAATTCCGACTAAGTCCGAAATTATCCGAAAAAAAACGAAATTTTTCAAATTGTTTTAATTTTTTTCTGACCACATTTGAAGATATTTTGAAATGAATGCAACTTTTTCATTGCCACTTTTCGCCCTTTACAAGATGGCGTTATTAAATTGAAGAACCGACGTTTCGTCTATGAGGAGCCATCATCAACTTTGTTTTTTTAAATACGGTCCTGGATTTTTTATTACGGATTTTTAGAGCCTCTTATGTTCCTAAACCAACGAGGTGTCTACAATATTTGTAAACGTCCCTGTTTTCATTTCAGTTTTTCTTGTTTTTTTTCAAATGCAGCCCCCTGTATTTTATTATACTGTTAGAAAGCTTAAACGTAGCCCTTTTAAAAAATATCATGGTTGTCTATCCTATCGTATCCTTTATTTTGAGATATTGAGGTATTAGCTTGAATTCGCAAAAAATGTGCAAAATCTTAGTCGGTACGGCTCAAAAAATGGGAACAGTTGCCAATTGTTGCCATGCTACTGTTAATAATAATTACTTGTAGTCACCCCGTGAGAGGCGCCATTAATACGTACGTTTCATTCAATAATAAGTGTTTTTATAAATAAAAAAAAAAGGATAAATGGCAAACCATGATGTTTTCTTGAAGGGCTACGTTCAAGCTTTCTATCGGTATAATAACTGTACCCATGTCCGTCATAAGATAAGAAAAATAATCAACGAATATTCATTATAGTTCACTTATAGTTGAATCTTGAGAATAATGATTTTATTATTATGGAACGATGGAAAAACGGATATTCTAAACAACTTTTTCCAATAAAATATTTCGATATCTTGTCAAAATTAGCGCATTTTTTGACACCAAAATGAACTTTTTTTCAGAATTATCGCTAAACCGATAAATTCAGTCGAGTTCAGTGCTTATTTCTCATTTCAGCAATTGAATTGATACCTACTGGTACTTTGAGACAACCGCTGTTCAACAAATAGATCAATCACCCATTTTTATTTCGTTCCTCATATTCCATCAACATCTTATAAATTCGGCGAAATTCTATTTCGAAATGAGTTTTGTGCTACTCAACACCGCCCTTATTTACTTGGTAACCGAAGCTCTTATAGGACACAGGAGTGGTTTACTATTCATATTTTCTACAATTGATAGTTATAGTCACCTTATAGTCACCTTCACTTCAAGACTAAAGAAATGGTCGTAATTCGCCCTAACAAGTCCATGACCTGAATTGGACTTCTTATTTTTCTTATCGCAACATGGGCAGCGAAAACATGGAACCGCAAGACTATAATAATATGGATCGTCACATCGCTCATTAGCAAGAACAGTGACACATCTCAAAATTTACCAATATTGAGATAAAACATGTTATCGACCTCAAAACAATCTTCATTTCAATATAACTGACAGAGAAAGCTAAATAAAGATTTGATTATTCTTTATTTATAATATACATATTATATTGAAATAGTGTCACATCTAAGCTTCAACTCCCGGCCGCTAGATGAAACCAGTGTCAGTATTTTTTCAAGTTGAAATTGAAGTGGTCGCCTCGAGAACATCGACATATTTAGTGTTGCTACATTTTTTGTGAGATGAACATAGCATACATTTTCGAAATAATGACAACAAACAGTATCCCTGAGAATTCTGGTGAACACCATCACATTTGTTAATGTGTGTCATTATTGCTGATATATTTGGAAATATTATCTTAACATGTTTTATGTCTTTATAGTGTTATAAAAAAATATCAAATTTTGTGTGTGGTATTTTGTCTTGTATCATTGTTAATAGGTGTGTTCGCGGGTCGGTTTCGAACCAGTTCAAAACTAATTCGCATGCGCAGTCATGATATTTCATCAACTTCGCAAACACACTCTGTTGAAAAAACCTTTGATAAGGAAGAATTTGAATCAATAGAGTTGATACAGCAGTGAAAAAAAGGCATAGGCTTTGTAAAGGCGTATGAGAATAAATCATATCATTTACCGGACCCAAAACCAGTCCGCCACTGTAAACTGTTCTTCCTTAACTCACCAGGGAGCGCAACTAAGCTTCGCGACAGCGAGGGTTTATCGATTCATCCCAACAGCTGATTGAGAAACGTCATAATGGACGCCATTATTGAGTTGTTGATTGAAATGCCGAAATGCCAGCTCAAAAAGGCGCAAAATTATCCTCAACATTTATACTTAGTATGTGAAAAAATTAGGAAACCGCCCAACATTTGATAAAGCTTTCATACTGCATCAGGTAATTCCTCAATTTACCTGTTTTTTCAAAACATTGTTTATCACGTCAAAAATAAATCTTTTCACGGTGTAATTTTTGATAAAGGTACTATTAGAGACAAACATTTAGACTTCCTGGAAATCTCACTGAAATTTTCAACTAACCATTGCCTTTTATTTTTGAAGAAATCATCATAAATGAGTAATTTGAGCCAAGTTTCCGTTTAAAACTTTATAGCTTGACTATCCTTTGTTCAATTATCAAATTTTTAGGAAGTACTCAATGTTTGTCCCTCTTTCTAGCAATTTTTATTGAAAATTACACTAAAAAAATGTATTTTTAATCCTTTTTCAAACTTGACAAAACTGCATCGAACCATTTTTTGAAAAAAAGTGGTCAAAATACGTAAACTGACAAATCGATACACGTTTTAAATGCACTTTTACTTCTTAGATACCGGAGACAGAATGAAAGCTTTATTAAATGTTTGTCGTATAGTGTATTTGAACTGAAAGTAATAAAATCGCAGATTTTAAATGGCCCGCCACATTATTTTCGGCCTGTGTTATTTCCTTACCTCACCAGGTGGCGCAAATCGCAATGTTCAGAAGTTAGCATGGCAGTTTCCAGTCTATTCCCGTATATATATTTTTTATCTATGCCAGTCCGGTAAATGACAGTTTACATCATCAGAGACTGTAAAAAAAATTACTTGACTGCTCCAAAAATGACATTTTGCATCTTCAAAAACTGTGAAATTGCATTGGTTTTGGTAGCATGGTTTGGCTAGCGCCATCTCATGATTTTAATTAATAACTTGACAAAAAATGTTGGAAACATATAATTAACCTATCTATCACCCAAGTCGTGACATGGTTTGGCTGGCGCCATCTCATGGTAAGAATGTGAGGCGGACTGCCACTCTAAGTGTATGGTTTGACAGGAAAGCACTTTAAAGCGATTAAAAAACATTATCACAGTATGAAACAAAATAATGTACGATACACAGCCGTTAAATGTCATTAAACTACTCGTCTAGAGATTCCAGACTCTGCTCCTTCGTCGCCTCGTCCATAAAAATCTCGACTCGTAATTTAAAAAGTCATTTACCGCCTTAGTAACGTAAATTACTATTAATGGTTTTCGGTATGAAAAAACATGACCATTGAAAGCATGTTTTTTTTTATTTCAAAAGTCTGTGAACTTTATTGCTGTGTCTGAAATGTCTTTTCAGGTTTATGAAAAACAGTGACACAAACACAAAACATTTCAAAAAAATTTAACAAATTCATGATTTAATTATTCCTAAGGCCTACACCAAGATACCCCTAACTTTAGAATTTGACGAGACGAATGATGGTAAAATTTTATCCATGAACATTTCCGACACATTAGAAATCTGTAACACCTCAAGCTCAACGTTTCGATGCTGAAAAGTTTGACCCATTCAATTAGCAGTGAGGACTAGGTGATATTTTCCAAATCTCGGGCGCCACACTCTGGATTAATGTGGTAATCTCCTCTACCACATAAATCTAGTGGGTCTCCTTTAGACAGTGGAGAAATGTATTCCAGGGTGCAGCTGCATCAAGTGGTGTCTTGGTGATTTTGGTGTTAACGCGAGAAAGGATGTGTGTGGAGCGATAGATTACAGAAAATTAAGATGAACCCAGTGAGCAAAAAGTTATTTGAGTGATTAATAAACAGGAGGTTTGATGTAGAAGTGAAGCTAGAGTGAAAAAAAATGGAAATAGTTGTGGCAAAGCATTTTCTCGCGTTTCCCAAGTATTCCTCGTTTCTTAGATTCTTCATTTTTTCTGAATTAGGACAAATAAATTGGCCCCAAACAGAAACGGATCAGGAAAAAAAAAGGAACGAGGTATTTTCACAGAGCGGGTTCCAGCACAAAGCAGAAGACTTTAGCCAAAGGAAAGTGCTGGTTGGATACAATTTCAGAATAGCAGCCTCACTATTCTGCAAAGGCCTAAAGATGGCTTGGGCATAGTTCTCGAAAGTGGAGTTGGAACCCTACTGATTACTGATTGGCATGAAATACTTACCATCAACTTCCTTCAACACGGGCACAGAAATATCCTTCATCCACGCCAACTTATTCGCCTCAAATTCATTGAAATGGACCCAACCATCAGCTTTATCCGTGGACAACATATCTTTAGCTACTTCCAATTCTTCCAACGTAACCGTTTCCGCAACTTTGTTTTGTTCCCGAATAGTTTTATTGCGGTTTTCCGATTCTTCTTTATTGGCTGCTCTATAAAATAATAAACGGAATGTTGCTGTTATTGAGGTTTCAGTACCTTTGTGATTTGAGAAATTGAACAAGGGCTGGATCCAACATAGTCATGATTTTTTCCCGTTCAGCCATGATTTCTTCTTCAGACATGGAGTTCAAAATTTTCAGATTCTGGTCATGGATTGTAGTTTTGTCGTTGGCTGATAGAATGCTGGATTTTTGAACAGTAGTTTCTATCCGTGGATAAATTCAGCAAATGTGATACACCCAATATTTTCTTACCGATTTTATCAAAATTACGTCTACCGCCTTGTACAGAGGTGGATTTAACAGTTCCATCCTGTGCTTGTTCCTTTACCACCAAAGTCAACTCAGAAGTATCCATTTTAATGGTACTATCAAGGTTATCGTCTTTTTTCAGTTTTTTAATATGCTGTGAAAATATGCTGCCTTTTTTCGGTTTGAAATCAGAGTGAACGTCTCTTCTGATGGCTTTTGGAAATCCATTGGCATCGAATTTGAAATTTGGTCTTACAGCACCGACTTTTTTCTCGCAAATATGGTTCAATTTCATGTCAGTAGGAATAGCTTCGAATGTATTGGCAAGCTGATCTTGTATGTTTTCAGTGGTAGTTTGTGAGTCAACTTCCATTTTTTGTGGGTCATTTTTAGAGGTGGATGCTTGACTGTCAGGAGCTTTAAAGAATAGAGTCGTAGGAGTTTCACAATCATCATAGGATGAGAAAGCTTGTTCACTTTTATTGAAGATCATCGAAGGAAACAATAACAAATTTTGACAAAATTGCTCCTTACCATTTTTGGGTTTGATCAACTTCACAGCAGGCACCAACTTTTTCTCAGCCTTTTGTCTAAAATATTCCTCCTGTTGACGAAGAATTTCGGTATCGTCATCGTCATCCAAGTCGATGGGTGTTCTTTTCAACATGTCTTCAATATTTCTATTGGGACTAGAAGTTGATGAAATGTATATCCCAAAAAATCCTAGACGCGATAAAGTGCAACAAACATGAAAGTTAAACAAAATAGAGTAACAGAACCCATGCTGGATAGGTAGGCTGACTCAAAAAAAAGATAAACGCACCACTTTGATATTTTGAGCAACTTCAACATACTAGGTGTGTTTGTTATGCTCCACTAGTGCACACTTTTCTACACTACAACACTCAGTGTGGCTTTGTTTGTGAAATGTTTGTCTGTTTTTTGGGATAGAATATCTTCAATAAACTAGTAAAGATATTCTATCCTAAAAAACAGACAAACATTTCACAAACAAAGCCACACTGAGTGTTGTAGTGTGGAAAAGTGTGCACTAGTGGAGCATAACAGACACACCTACTGATTGTTCAATGGTTTCCTGCGGTTACGTTAGAGTATTTGACGTTTGCCAGTATGTCGTAGATTGATCGCTCTATACGTGACATTTGTCAAATTGATCAGAACCACCCTCGTCCAGACATACGTGAAATGTTTGTAAATGTGTACGAGAGAGACAAAAGATTATGACGTAATCGCAGAAAAGCATTGAACAAACAGTAGTTCGATCGTCCCGATATCGGCTTTCGACGTATCAATGATATGAAATTTTCCGTGAGAAATGGTGGAAAGAGTAGCAATCATGAGAGTTTGATTTCTGCCAATCTTAGTTTCTTCCCCCTTTTCTTACACCAATTAATTATATAGTGACCGGCTAAAGTATGAAACAAATTCATTTCGATTTTTACTCAAGTATGCGTTTTTTCACTGACAAATCGATGTATACAGGGTGGACGGAAAAAAAGTTACGACCATTAACTTCTTTGTTTCAAATGAAAACATGTGTTTTTATTTCATTTTTGAGTTCTGCGTGAAATTCTGAGTATATACAGGGTGTTTCATTAATAATGCGAAGAAATTCAGGGTGAGTTCATATAAAGGTGTGTCCGGAAATGCTTCGTTACAGAGCTACAGGGTGTTGAAGTTTTATTTTTATTTTTCTTTTTTCTAAATAATATTTGAACCAATGTCTATATTTCCATAAAAATCGGTATTTGAGGGTTTCTTTTTATGCGGAATTCGAATTTTATCTCAGTTTGACTCTAACTTGTAGAGGGCGCCACCTACACTCATTTGTCCTGACATGTACAGCCATAACTTGTTTGGACGTAACCGTATGACATATTTGAGTGAAAAAACATATTTCTCCTTTATTTTTATGCAAAAAAGGCATACTTGTTAGAAGTCGCTACGTGGAACCATTTTCGAGATATTTAGATTTGAAATAATGAATACATATGATAATGAAATTATGGCCGATCATTGTGTTTCATTGATGGTGCCAAAAATACAGGATAAGTTTCCTCACTTCAAAATAAAAAGAAAATTTCATATCAAGATGTGTCCGGAGATGCTTCGTTACAGAGCTACAGGGTGTTAAAGTTATTATTTAATTTATTTTTTTTCAGTTTTTTCATTTGTTTTTGTTTAAATAATATTTGCATGAAAGTTGTTGATAACATCACACACAAGTCGACTTTTATCTTTTTCACTGAAAATATGAAGCATTAATGCGTAATATGTTATAGCTTCTAGCAGGTTACCTTCGCCATAATTTCAAAATCCCATGTATTAATTATTTCAAATCCAAATATCTCGAAAATGCTTCCACGTAGCGACTTCTAACATGTATGCCTTTTTGGCATAAAAATAAAGGAGAAATATGTTTTTTTCACTCAAATATGTCATACGGTTACGTCCAAAAAAGTTATGGCTGTACATGTCAGGACAAATGAGTGTAGGTGGCGCCCTCTACAAGTGAGAGCCAAACTGAGATAAAATTCGAATTCCGCATAAAAAGTAACCCTCAAATACCGATTTTCATGGAAATATAGACATTGATTCAAATATTATTTAGAAAAAATAAAAAGAAAAATAAAACTTCAACATCCTGTAGCTCTGTAACGAAGCATTTCCGGACACAGCTTTATATGAAGTTTTCTTATTATTTTTAAGTGGGGAAACTCACCCTGAATTTTTTCGCAATATTAATGAAACACCCAACTGTTTTCGAGAAAATGGCATTTTAAATACATAATATTGATTATTTCAAAACTAGTTAGTGTTTTTATTGTTTGAAAGATTGAATAAAATGTTCATTCAGTAATAAAAATAAGTGGAAACCAACTGAATGGTTATTTACGTTACTAAGTCGATAAATAAGTACCTATTTAAATTAAGAGTCAAGATGTTAATGGAATCTCTAGACGATGCTTTAATGACATTTAACGGCTATGTATCGTACATTGGTTTGTTTCATACTATGGCAATTTTTTTTCAATCGATTAAAGAAAAAAATTGCTTTCTTATTGTCAAAGAAGCGGTGGTGGCAGTCCGTCTCACATTCTTACCATGTCACCACTTAGGTAATGTAAATAGGTTACATATGTTACCAACATTTTATGTCAAGTTATTAATTAAAAATTAAAATCGTAACCATGAGATTCAAACCATGCTAACAATGCAATTTCACAGTCTTTGATGATGCGAAGTTTCATCATTAGCGGATCGAGTAGTAAAGTAAATTTTTATTACAGTCTCTATGATGATGTAGAGTGTCATTAAGCGGACTGGTAACCAGTCCGGTATAAATGATACTCCACAGTACAGTATAAAATAAAAAACATAATTCCGTAAAGTAACCTAGCTATTGCTTATATTGCTGCCTCTTGACAGTGAATATAAAGATAGGCAACTACGCGATTCTGTTTGTTTGAGTTCCTTAGTAACTTCTCATTCACGTTTCTGATTGGATATTCAATTCAATTATTGAACCAATAAGAACATTAGCCGGTTTTTTAGATAAAAATATTATGGATTTTTAAGGCCAATTTCTCGCAAACGGTTGGATATAAGTATGGGGTGTATTATATGAAATATACCTCTAATTCCACGCAGAATTCAAAAATGAAATGAGAAATAGGTGTTTCCATTTGAAAAAAGGAGTTGATAGTCGTGAATTATTTTTGATGCACTCTGTATACGTGCATTTGACATGAAAATAACCGCATCCATAAATAAAAATCGCCGTATTCAAGCGTTTTTCAAAAAACAAATACCTGAATTTAAAATGAATCTGTTCCATATTTTAGCCAGTCACTGTTCACTCTACTGGGTGCCAGTACTCATAAACTAGTCATCATAGATACTCAGGGAAAAAAGTCTGTATAGTAATGTGTCCAAGAGAAAATGCTGGAAATATATTTCAAGGTTCTAGGATCGCCACAAGGGGGCGTAACGGTACTATGAAAACAGAAAATCAACACATTTTCGAAATTGTCTCCTTTGAACTACCAAAAAAGAATATGGAAACCGATTTTGGACGATATTTTCACTTATAATCTCCCTAGAGCTCGAATTATTTCCGGAAATTTTGTCGAGTTGCGAATTTTCTTGAAAAATTCGCAACGAGAACAAATTTCCGGATTTTTAATTCGAGCTCGCGGGAGATTCGGCAAGAAAATTTCATGCCAAAACTATTTGAGAAGATTTAATAGTAGCGGCTGGATGTAGCTCCCATGCACCAGTTGGGTTGGGATTGTTAGGGAGAGTGGGGACGGCAACACTGTAATCATATGGGAGCTACATCCAGATGCAAAGCCAATAAAGCCAGGGAGATTTCCACTTATTAATCTTTCAGTCACGTGATTATGAGAAGGGTGATTTCCGATAAAATTAGGTCGTTGCCATAGCAACATGTTAAAATGCAAGCCTATGATTGGTAAGAATTGACTGGTAGGAAATTTTCTACAAAATTGTCCCCGACACTTCTCTCTAAGTTGTCAAATAAGACAGCTACAGATGCTACTTGATGTCACTAAATTTTCTATAATTTCGAAATTCCTTGACCGATTTGACTGTTCTTTAGCTTCATTTGAAGAAAGAAATCTGCTCTTTCTGGGGCATGTACTCGAGGTTGATTTTATCTGCTTTAGCCGACCACACAACATGTATTGACTTACACAACATGAATTGACTTACACAATTCATGTTGTGTGGTCGGGCTAAAGCGAATAAAATCGACCTCGAGTAAATGCACCTGGAAAAGCAGATTTTTCTCTTCAAAATGAGCTTTAGAACAGTCAAATCTGTTAAGTAATTTCAAAGTTATAGGCAAATTAGTGACATTAAGTTTGACGGCTTGTAGCTGTCTTATTTGACAACTTAGAGAGAAGTGTCGGGGGGCAATTTTGTAGAAAATTTCCAACCAGTCAATTCTAGCCAATCATAGGCTTGCATTTTAACATGTTGCTATGGCAACGACCTAATTTTATCGGAAATCACCCAACTCATAATCACGTGACTGAAAGATTAATAAGTGGAAATCTCCCTGGCTTTGCATCTGGATGTAGCTCCCATATGATTACAGTGTTGCCGTCCCCACTCTCCCTAACAATCCCAACCCAACTGGTGCATGGGAGCTTCATCCAGCCGCTACTATTAAATCTTCTCAAATAGTTTTGGCATGAAATTTTCTTGCCGAATCTCCCGCGAGCTCGAATTAAAAATCCGGAAATTTGTTCTCGTTGCGAATTTTTCAAGAAAATTCGCAACTCAACAAAATTTCCGGAAATAATTCGAGCTCTAAGGAGATTATAAGTGAAAATATCACCCAAAATCTGTTTCCATATTCTTATTTGGTAGTTCATCGGGAAAAAAATCGAAAATGTATCGATTTTCTGTTTTCACAGTACCGCTACTCCCCTTTGCGACGATCCTAGAAGCTTGAAATATATTTCCAGCATTTTCTCTTGGGCACATTGCATTACTATACAGATTTTTTTTCCTGGGTCTCTATGATGAATAATTTACGAGAACTGGCACCCTGTCGCTGGAGATGAATCACCCTGTACTTATAAATTTTAAAAAATATCCCATTTTCTCAACTTAAAAAAAAATCTTTTCAATCAATTTCAATATTGTGCTTAGAATTAAACGGCCCACACACTATGCATCAGTTGATCAACAAGTTGAAACTCAGGTTGATTGGACGGTTGAAAATATAAATCGCAGAGCGTGTGAAGTTGTGAGACGCGGTTGAGTTTCTGGTCTTTGGCAGGGTCGTAAGACCTGTTGTTCAACTCGACTTCAACCGCGTGTGTGTTCGCTTCAACTGGTTTAGACAACTTCGAGTTTATATTCTATTGATGAGATCGTCGAACCAACTTGTTCAACTTGTAGCTCAAGTTAAGTGAATGAATGGTGTTTCGCCAAAATACTATTCAACTGGTTGCGAAGGCAATCTGTTGAACTGAACAACTTGTTTGTCGTTTAACTAGAGTTTCATGGTGTGTGGGCCGTTTTAATTGTAGACGGATGAATAAGAGAAATAACGTGTCTATAAGTAGGAATGACCTGGTTCAACATCACTAAGAAAGAGTCTTAAAGCATGTGCAATTTTTCTCTTGACTTTGGTGGATTAAGAAAAAGATGCAAAAACACTTACATCCTCAATCTGCAACTGAGTCAACTACTTATATCTACAAACATGAAAAACAATATAATAGTGAACGTGAAGAAATTTTTCAGATATCTAAAAGTCGTCTTCGGAATTTGTATTTATTTTTAATAAAATGCGTCTTATGTTTAATGCAAGGTTTAATGTTTGTTTACGTTCACAATACAAATATCTTAACCTCTATTTTATTTTTTATTGGACTGAATGTAGACTGGATCTATATCTGAGAAAATTATGACTTATGACATTGTCGCAAGGGGGTCAACGTTGCCAAGTTGCAAGAATACAGATTCTCCTCGATCGGGTGGGCCATGTCCTAATTTGGACTTTTTTTGCAGGTACAGTAGTTATATTCATAACTAGCCTAACCCCGCGGCGCCGCTCGCGTCGAGCTTGGGCTACTTTTTAAATAAGATGATAATAACACAGTTTTTTTTTTCTAATTCATTTTTTTTGTTTTATTTTTTTTTTGCTCCCGCTGGCCGTATACAGATACTCCATAGAACCTACATAATAACAACACATTTTTTTTTTTTTTTTCAATGTAGATATTTTTTTTATTCATTTTTTTTCCTCCCGCTGATCGTTTACCCCGTAGAACTTATATATAACTTTTTTTTTTATTTTATCATTCATTTTTCTTCCCTGAACCATCTTTGAGTAGAGGCTTATAACTTTGCAAATTTTCAGTCAATTCTGTGCTACGGTTAAAAAGCCCTAGCGTTAGAAATACACAGACTTTCACATTACATATTTATTGTATATAAGAAGATAATAATAACACAGATTTTTTTATTTTTTTTAAATTTATTTTTTTCATGTTTTATTTTTTTTTCCTCTCGCTAGCAGTATACCCCATAGAACCTACATAATAACAACACAGTTTTTCTTAGATTTTTTTCAATGTATGTATTTTTTGTAATTTTTGATTTTTTAATTTTTTTTTCTCCCGCTGGTCGTATACCCCATAGAACCTACATATTAACAACACAGACTTTTTAATTTTATTCATTAATTTTTTTTTTTTTATTTCTTCATTTTTTCGTTTTTTTTCCTAAACCATCTTTGGGTATAGGCTAATGACTGCAAATTTTCAGATAATTCTGTGCTACGGTTGAAAAGCTAATGGGAAGAAACATACAGACTTTCACATTTATATATAAGAAGAAAAAGAACAGGTGTATAAGGTATTAGAGTGAGGGTCACATGGCTAGTATCAATTGTCTACTAGCAAGTCCTGAACTCCATGAATGTGACCACTTTATATCCTCGCTATTATACCGTCTCAACGGGAATATTTTCTGAAAGTTGGAAGACCTTAACTGTAATTCCAGTGCCAAAGGTGACAAATACAAAACGACATGACGAATTTAGACCAATAACCCAAAATAACCAAAAAATAAACTATGAAAAACTCTTGGAACTTGAAGTCAAGGATCAAATACAACAATACTGTGATAGGAACGACATCTTGGTGTCTAATCAGTCAGGTTTCCGACAGAGCCGTTCATGTGAATCTGTGATTGTTAGTATATGTAGTGATATGTCCTCAACCACATGGACTGTGATAGATATGTGTTTGCTGTATTTTTAGACCCTAGGAGGGCCTTTGAAACTATTGATAGGCTTATATTGTTAAACAAATTGAAGAAACTTGGCATGTTAGGCACTGTTCTTGATTGGTTCAAGTCATATCTGACAAATAGAAAACAAGTCGTTCAATTTGGAGGCAGCGTTTCTGACTAAGTGATAACTTATTAGCACGGGGTGCCACAGGGAACGGTTTTAGGTCCGTTGTTGTTCTTGCTGTACATTAACGACATTGTTGGTTTTTTAATTTTGTTCAGGGGTTCCGGCCCCAAGGAGAGGAATCTGAAACCATACACTCTATGGTCCGAGACCATAGAGTAGTGTGGGGTTTTACCCACTAAACCTGTCCTCCGCATCAGGACGTCAGGGATAAGCCCTTTAGTGTCCCAATCTCTCAGTTAAGTTTAGCTCTTTGGTACCGGGTTACCTTCCGGAGGCCTCTTGGTCACAGCGTAGAATCGCGGCGAAACTCGTCCTACCCGTGTGTCTCCGCACTAGTGGTTACGAAAAAAAAATAAAAAAAATAAAAAGGGGTAAAAATCTGGAGCCACTGGTGAATACACGGTTGCAACGTGTTTGTGCTAACTCCGCTCTCGCTGCGGTGAACTCTAGACCGCTGTCGAGTTGACAGTTTTGTTCTGCCCATGTACGATGGGCAGCCACGCCAGCTTGCGGGATGGCCTTTCCCCCCGCAAACCATGCAGCTCGCGTTGCGTTCACCGCTAGCGAGTCTCTCGACAGTGCAGTCTCTGCTGCTCTGTACACCGGCACACTTGACGCAGCGATGTGCGTGGTGACACCTGCTTTGAGTGTGACCCCATCGCTGGCACCGGAAACACTGTCGAGGTTCCTGTGATTTCTTTTTGGGTTCCACATTTACATCGACGCCGAGCTGCTCCTTAATCTCAAAGATCCGCCTAGCGTTGGTTTTCACCAACACTAGGGGCATGACTTGCCGGGTTTTCTGGCTAGTCATATGCGGAGCGGCACAGCATCGATGCCAAAGCGGTTAGCGAGCTATGACCTGACTTTCTCTAGGTCAGCGTTGGCAGGTAGTCCACGGATGACTACCTGCAACGAACGCTCCTCTGGTTGAGAGAAGGTGTGGTAGTCTGCTGTCATCTCATCCAGAACGGTCTGGATGTCTTGGTGATCATGCATCCAGTTGTAGTATAACAACCCCGGGTCCGTTCAACAAAGTTGAATGAGGTAAGTTTGATCAAAAGAAAAGACACCTACGTTGTGATTTGTATAAAGCTACATACCTCGAATGCGCCCGACAAATCAATAATTTGGGAAGTCTGAGTTAGAAGGTGGGACTATTAAATTAAACACACATTTGTAAGAAACCCTACTTTATTGAAAATATGGTGAAAAAGTGCCGTTCTCAGCCTGGAATTCATGCGGGGAAAAAGCACGGCAGAGAAACCCACAATCTCAATTCCAAAAACCGAACCATGCTGTACAACTGTTTTGTATTTTTGATGCAATCAATAAAATACTTGTTTTCGGTATCGAAACTTGAAGTTCCACGCTCAAGCAAAAAATATACATGGGATCAAAAACAGGGAATCTCTGAGGTCCCGTACGGGAAGCAACCCAGGCAATTTGAGTCAATATCTCTAGATTGTTTGTTGAAAATAATGAGGTTCAGTACGGGAGGCAACCCAATTAGAGTTGGTAAATTGAAACAATATTTCTAGATGATGACTAGAAGATCTGTTGTTTTACTAGGATATTCACTCATCAGAGTGATAAAATGTCAAATCTAGAGCCTATACATGAGGTCCCTTAACTACGGGAAGCAACCCAACTCTAGTAAATCAGTCCAGTCAATATAAAGCATGCATAAAGCATAAAGCAGCAATAATTGTTGTCATGTTCTTGGGTAGTGCGTGTTGAGGTGTGAATAGAAACACATATTTTATGAGACTGATCTAAATCCTTTATTTCCTATATGCATCAATATCTACAAATAGTGGGGATAACTGCGTGCGGTTCATTTACCAGTCCGCCTCTACAAGTACCCACAATATCAACTGTTAACACTATCATGACATCCCCCTCTTTGTATAGAAATATGTATAAAAATATAAGTGATGCGATATTTATTTATGAAATCAAATATGATCCTAATGCCTAATAAATTACCATATAATGTATGACTAATACCCTATTCAATTTAAAGTTCCAAATTCAGTACAATAATGTTATCATTCCGGATACAAAAACTACAAGCCAACGAACCCATTGCTTATTTATGTTTGAAGTAAACAGCTGACTCTGTACACAAAGTTTGTCACTAAGAATAAAAACAATGGAATGTCAGCAAAATTTCGTCTTAAGTTTAGAGTGGTTTCTACCTATATTATTATAATGATATTTACAATATTTACAGTTCCTACGATATGTTATACTCATAATCATAGATATAATATTATATGTATTATGTGGAAAACTAAGTAATATTAAATCTAACTGGTGGTTTGGAAATTCGTCCAAACTTTGTAACATAGAAATCGCAATCCGCATTTTCTTCCTCGTTTACAAAACTTTGAGGATATTGGAAGGAATCATTATCTTCTATGTTGGTCCTTTGTGGATCCTTTTTTATGTGATGGCGATTTCTGGTTACAATTTTTTGAGAATTGTACAATTTAATGTCATAACTTCGGGGATTTTTGTTAATTTTAATTATTTTACCTGGGACAGAAAAATGTTTATTATGTTTTATCAAGACATTTTGATTTACACTAAGTTTGGATAATTTTCTGGCGTTTTTGTTAAAGTACTTCTTTATATTCTCCTGCTTTTGCTTGAGGCGCTTTCGATACCTGCTAGTATTAACTATTTTAGGTTTTAAATGAGTTTCCGTGACTGGCAGAATGCTCTTTAGGTTTCTATTCAATAGCAGTTGTGCGGGAGTATATAATTTATTATCTGTGGGCGTATTACGTAACTCTAGTAAAGCTATGTAGGGGTCAGTTTTTTCATAAAAGCATTTTTTCAAGACAGATTTGACAGTACCTATTGTTCTTTCAACTTGTCCATTGGATTGTGGGAATAACGGGCTACTTGTGCTATGCTTGAAATTCCATTCATTTGCAAAGTTTTTAAAAGTGTTTGATGAAAACTGTGGACCGTTGTCCGAAAAGACTTCGTCAGGTATGCCAAAGAGAGAAAAGATATGTTTTATCTTGATAATTACATTATTAGAACTTGTGTTGTTATGTAAACATTTAACTTCCATAAATTTTGAAAAATAATCGATCAAGAGAAGGTAACTTTTGCCATTGAGTTCAAAAAGATCCATCCCTATCTTTTGCCATGCTCTAGTAGGTATGTTGTGGTTTATAAGAGGTTCTTTTGGAGGAGATTTGGAGAAAATTACGCAAGATCTACACTTTGATATGAAGTTGTCTATGTCCTGTGACATGTTTGGCCAGTAAAATAAAGATCGTGCTCTGTATTTTGTTTTTTCTCAAGATCATTAAGTAATTTTTTTAATTTGTTGTGTAAGGAAAATGGGACTTTTCGCGGGGGGTGAA
This sequence comes from Orchestes rusci, assembly GCA_958502075.1. Taxonomy (NCBI): domain Eukaryota; kingdom Metazoa; phylum Arthropoda; class Insecta; order Coleoptera; family Curculionidae; genus Orchestes; species Orchestes rusci. The sequence goes on along the minus strand of OY293304.1, from coordinate 9,626,740 downwards.
TTGCAGGGTTGACTGAGGGATCTGTATTTATGTGATATTTTTCGCATTTAAGAGTACCAATGCTGTCAAAAATGTCTTTGTACTGTTTAGGAATATCAGAATAATCATTTTGGAAAATTGTTTTTTGAATGTTGCCCACGAATTTTAATAGATTTAGTCTTTCACAGTCTGCTTTTCCCAAAATAGCAGGAGCAAATTCGTTATTGACTATGTAAAAATCAATGGAGTCATTAAAGTTTTTGTATTTACACTTTAGGGAACATTTGCCTAAAATGTCAATTTTTGTGCCAGTATAAGTTGAGACTCGTAAGTCAGAATGCATCAAATTGTTCTTATGAATATTTAAATCTCTTAAGAATTTTGCAGGAATAGCATTTATTTCGGCGCCTGTGTCTAGCTTAAATTTAATTGTAGTATTATTATGAACTTTCAAATCTATATTCCAGTCATTTTTCTTGATAATATTTACGCTTGTTATATAATCAATACAATATTCTGAAGTTGAAGTATCATCAGAATAAGAACTTTCACTTTCGACATTTACTTCCTGAACTGAACGACAGTATTTAGCAAAATGATTTGTTTTGTCACATTTCAAACATTTCTTACCGTAGGCCGGGCACTGGTTTATGGAATGTTGGGTTCCACAATTTCTACAAATAAACAGTTTTTTGTTTCCATGCCTCTTTTGTTGTGGTTTTAGTCGAGAGTTGCTGTGATGATGACTGGTCGGGTGGTGGGGGTTATTCCATGTTCGCCGGTGATTGCTGTTGTTACCATAAAAGGAGCGTCTTTGGACGTCTTGCGCTGAACCATTTCCGTCCGCCATGTTTGGTGATTTTTGGCGGGATGAGTGGACTCTGTGGAGTGACAAGGAGTTCATCTCACTATTTAGCGTTTGCATTTGTAGCTTGGTTCTCTCGGATGTCTTGCAGATGGTTATGGCTTTTTCCAATGTCAAGTCCTTAATTTGCAGGAGGTTTGATTTAACACTGACTTCACTGATGCCTAGAAGCAGGCGATCTTTGATGAGACTATCTTGAAGGTCTCCGAAATCGCAGGTGGTGCTGAGTTGACGTAGCTCATTTACATATCCATCAATAGACTCACCATTGTGTTGGTTTCGGAGGAAAAACATGTGCCGTTCATACGTGACATTTTTCTCAGGTTTAAAATGATTGTCAAAACACTGCATGATTGTGTCATAGTCCATTTTCTGTTTGTCATCTTCAAACTTGAAATTGTTGTAGATCTTTAAAGCCTTGTCGCCAATCGTTGATAGTAAAATCGACGCTCTTGTTTCAGATGATTTTTTGCTTCCATCAGTGGCTTTTAGGTATAGTTCGAATTTTTGTTTGTAGAACTTCCAGTTTTCGTCTAAAAGTCCGGTAAATTCCATGGCCGATGGCGGCGAAATTCCTGTCGCCATTTTGGTCACCTTTGCACGTTTTTACGAGTCACGAAATTTCACCAGCGCGTCACCAACTTTGTACTGCGTGTATTCGATAACGAGATTACGTTTTTGAAGTTTAAACGTTTTGGATCTGAACAAATTCTATCTTGATCCTGTTCGCAGCGCCATGTCATGTTCTTGGGTAGTGCGTGTTGAGGTGTGAATAGAAACACATATTTTATGAGACTGATCTAAATCCTTTATTTCCTATATGCATCAATATCTACAAATAGTGGGGATAACTGCGTGCGGTTCATTTACCAGTCCGCCTCTACAAGTACCCACAATATCAACTGTTAACACTATCATGACAATTGTAGTGACAAAAATTCCAGTACGGAAAGAGAGCAATTTCTTTGTCTTGACTTTAATTAAAATCAAAGTTGTTCACACAGCATAAAACAGTTTGATTAAATACAGTAAATGCAATTACGGAACAATAAATCCAAAACCATAAGTACAAATTGGATAATCAACATTATTATAAATTTCATTTTACTGACCTGCAGATACCTGATTATCAAACACAATTCACAATTATTCACCTTCAAAATCTACAATTATCCCAAAAAAAATGTGTTCTCGAAAAGCCCCAAATTTTTCTAACTGTTATCCCCCGTTACCTCGCAACCAATCCTTATTCTTTCTTTTCCCTGGTCACTATTTTATTTTAACGAAATCACGGAACGCTCCTAATGTCACAGAAAATCAATGTCATAATAAATGGAATGATCCGTTATTTTATACAAGTTGTATGGAACATCCAGAAACAGAATTAACATGAATCAAAAATTCTATTTTGTCCGTTGCGGTCGCGGGTGAGTGTACGAGCGGGACGAGTCCCGAACGTTCTTCTTCGAAGGTCGGTACCGTGGACACCGGTGCCTCCTCTGCTGGTGGGGTGGGGCCACTGCCCACAGCTTTTCTCCTAACTCCAGCATGGGGATCAACCTATCATCAGAGACCCTTATATGGGTCTCAGAGACATGGTTCTTTGACCCCGATACCTTCGTCTTAGTCTCCTTTGCCGGCAAGTGGGAAAACGCGTCCTTCTCTCTTTCCGAGCCCGACGTTTGGGGTCCGGGCGCTTCGTCATCACCCGTACCTCCTGCTTTGAAGAAGGTGAAGAGACAGGTGAGTCTCTCTTTGTCTGTTCCGTCCGCTTCGTCTTTGCGGTAGGCTTCTCCTCCACCTTTGAAGGGGGCAGCCTTCGGTCCCCCCTTCTTTGAAAAAGAGGGAGGACAGCCTTCCCCTGCACCTCCACCTTAGAAGAAAAAGGAGGAGCAGGGGAAGTCTTCTTTTGTAGCTGGTCTTTGAGACGCGCAATCTCAGCCTTCAGCCCAGTAATCTGCCTCTGCACCGCCACCTTTGAAGAAGGAGGCGGAGCAGAGGGTTTCTTTTCCTGTAGCTGGCATCTGAGATGCGCAATCTCATTTCGCAGCTCGTCGGTCGTGGAACGATAGCCTTCAAGCATGCTATCTTTCCTTTCGCGGTCCGCTTGGTACTCATCGCGTCTTTGTATGAAGAGGGCGTCTAACTTCTCATGGCACTGACGGAGCTGTTCATGAGATTTTGAGAGTGTTTTCAACTCTTTCGCTAGAGTTTTTGCATCCATTGTCTTAAAGACTAGCGCCTTGAAGAGGCCATAGGGATGTGCGTGTCGCGCTTTTTTAAGAGGCAGAAGGTTTTATTCAGGGGGGAAATGAACCCACCAAGCTTAATTGGTGACCTACTACCGCCGGTTTCACCCGAACACGTATGGGTTTCACAATCAAAAGAGCTTATGAGGAAGCAAAGCCTGAGAGATTCGATTCACAGGTTCTACTGTTATTTCAGTAACTCCCCTGGAAATAAAACCAAGCAGGTTAACTTTGCTCTTGGTTTTACCTTTCCAAGAACCCTTATTATAGACAAGCTTTAGTGGAATAGGGTTTCACCAGCTCTGAAATAAACCTGAAACGTAATCAAAAAAAGGGAGACTTTTCTCTTCTTCGTAAGAACGAAGGATTCAGGGTACGGGTGGTTAGACCAAAGTCTAACTCCTCTACTCTAAATATTTACCAGGTACAGGTAGTACCTTTGGGTCTTCTCAGGTAGTTCTTGTCGCTCTCGGGTCAGGATCTCTCTTGACCGCTGCATGGACGGAACTGTGCATTGTTACGGAGAACTGTAGAATTGAACTTTTAGCGGACGATACCATGTTGTATGTGGTGGAGGATGACTTGAGTCAGATACAGTTTGCTATGAATAATGACCTGAACAAATTATTCAATTGGCTTTGCATCAACAAATTAAGCATAAATACGGCTAAATCGAAATTTTGTATTTTTGCGAAAAAGAATAATTGAGATCAATTGACCCTACTACTTTGCAGGTTGTAATCAATAATGAGAGATTAATTTATGAAAATAAGATTACATATCTGGGAGTAATACTAGATTCTGAATTGAGTTTCCGACCACATGCTGACTATATTATGAGAAAATATTCACGAAAAGTCGGATTTATTTCTAGAGTGGGCAAATATTTATCAATGTACTCAAAATTGTTATTGTATACAGCATCGCAGCTTCCCACCTAGAATTTTCCACCCCCTTATTGTATAGTCTGCCAAGTTTCAAAGTTGGCGAATTTCAAATAATACAGAACAGGGCGATGAGAACAATTTTAAAATGTAATAAGTACACCCCAATTAATCTGTTGTTGAGTGTCAGTGGTATGTTGTCCATCAAGCAAAAGATTATTTTTAACATAAACCTATTTATTTACAAAATTAGAAATAGACTAGTTGACTAGTACCAAACTATCATCTGTCATGAAGTTGAATGTTTTAGGAATGTACACACTTATAAAACTAGGAACTGTGATGATTTTATTATTGTTAATAGTAGTAATTCTAGTCAAATGGTACATAACTCAGTATTGAACAAAGGCCTTTCCGGTTTCAATAAAATGCCAAACAATCTCAAAAAGTGTGATAATTTAAAAAGTTTTAAAAGATTGTTGAGGGAATATGTGTTGTCCAAATTTTAATTATTTGTTCCTCATTTTACTCGCATTTTTATATTTTATTTTATAAATTGAAATTTTCATTATATTATCATGCATTCAACATTGTTAATTTAGTTTTTTGTATGTAGCTTTATATGCCAAATAAAGAACATTATTATTATTATTATTATTATTATTATTTTCATAAACACAACGGTACCCATAAACTTCCAGTTTATTTTTTTTTATTTTGATTCAAAAACGCCGAGAAAGTAACCAAAATTTATCATGGAAAATGATGGTTAGGTTTCTACTTTGACTTGGTGTTCTTTTTGTTTTGAAGGTTTCTTTACAGGGTGTCCGGGAAAATGTAAGAGATCTCTTGGATTCAGATAGAACATTGAAAAATAAGATGATAAGTTCACGTGAACATTTTTCCTAGAGGCCTCCCTTTATGGAGATACGGGCCCCGAAAGGACGCAACTGGAAATCATTTTTTTTAATAACTTTTTAACCACCTAACATAATTTGATGAAAATTTAATATGATAAAAGTAAACACTACCTCTTAAAATACTGCCCTTTACTAGGGGCGGACTAGGTTGTACATTTTAATGCTTACATCTTTAACTCCCTGTATGATAAGGAGTTGAGAATAATACATTCCGATACCTTCAGCATTAAGCTGGAGAAATGGTACCCATGTTCATTATCGATAAAATGGACCGTTTTCGAGAAAAAAACGTATTTTTATTGAAAAAACCATCGAAAATAGCCATAATGCAGTGCTGTCCTTGACGAAATTAAAAAAAAAATGAAACCTATATTTTCCTCGAAATGTTTATGAGAATTAATATGAAAAAACCATGCAACATTCGGAAGAACAAAGGTTCACATTTTTTTTGAATAATTTCATCAAGGGCACCACTTCGTCCTAAATCAATGCTTCGTCATGGCTTTTTTCGAGGTTTTTTCAATAAAAATATGTTTTTTTCTCGAAAACGGTTTATTTTATCGATATGAACAAGAGTATCTTTTTTGTAGCATGAGAAACCGTTCAGGATATCTAAATTTATTTTTTTTCAAGTCTTTATCATACAGGGTGTTGAAATTTTAATCATTGAAATGTACAACCTAGTCCGCCCCTGGTAAACTAAACAAGCTATAATTATGTTTCAAGGGTAGTATTTTAAGAGGTGATCAGGTAAATGTTTACTGTTTATCATATTAAATTTTCATCAAATTATATCAAGTGGTTAAAAAGTTATTCAAGAAAAATTGATTTCCAGTGGCGTCCTTCCGGGGCCCGTATCTCCGTGGTCATCTTATTTTTCAACGTTCTATCCTCGGTTCTATCTGAATCATTTTCGGACACCCTGTATAGTTTTTCCCGCATGAACAGACAGCAAACGAGCATGTAGGGTAATCCAAAATATTACGATTTAACCCGTGCAACTCACCAATATACCATTAAGTTGCACCCCTAAGAAGTTATAAGCCTTCAAAGTGAGGTTCTGAATTTCGAAAAATCACATCGATTTCTCAGTTCTTATACCTTCTTAGGACCAGCAAATTTGATACCCTTTGTTAGAGTATGAAGATCGTTAATCGACTTTAAAATGTTTTATTTTATGAGGTTCCACAGCTATTCATGCTTTTGTTATTTTTCATAAAACTTTGTCGTTTTCAGCAAAAACCCAAATATCTGCATTCACGAATTGAGCACGCTGGCATATTAAAAAGCGTCAAAAATTTCAAAGTTGGCTATGGAATTAGCCCTCAGACATCAAGGATGATTTATTCAACAGAAAAACTAACAATTTGAATGATACAAAAACAAAAGCACTGAGAAGTTACAGACATTTTTCAAAATGATGACCAAAATGCCTGTTATTGTTTCTCAAAGAGAGAACACCTCAATGGAGTGTTGAACCAAAATGCTAAGATTAAAGAGTTACTAGCAAGTTGGCAACGTTGTGAACAAGAACGTTCATCACAGGAATACACCTCATGAAAATGGTTCCCGCCAGTTTAAGTTAGGTTAGTTCAGATCAAAACATCATAACATAAACCAAAACAAAATTTATTTAACTATATGAATCTCTAGATTTGTTTCTACATTAATTTTCACTAGAAATGGCAGAATCAATGGATCTAATATTAGAAGCGGAAGAATCAGAACAACTGACAGACCCTGAAATAAATATCGAGTCAGATTTAAATGAATCAACAGAAAACAGTGAACCAACTAATTCTAAGGCCCCAAAGAAAAATGCAAAACCAGTTAAGCATGTGAAATTTCATATTTCGAAGATTAGAAGTATTATGAAGACTGCTGCGGACTGTTCAATTATTCAACAGGATGCTGTATTTCTAGTCGCCAAAGCTACAGTAAGTGATGAAGATTTCAAAGGCCATTGTTTAATATCACTCAATAGTTATTCACCTTACTAAGCCGGTAAATGACTTTTTGAATTACTTATTTATGGAAAAAGTGCTTTCTTATTGTCAAAGCACTAATTGAGAGGGCTATGGTGGCAGTCCGTCTGACATTTTTACCATGGAGATGGCGCCAGCCAAACCATGTCACCACTTTGGTTAGATAGGTTACTTATGTTAGCAACATTTTATGTCGAGTTACTAATTAAAACCATGAGATGGCGCCAGTTAAACCATACTACCACTCACGTAATATACAGGGTGATTCACGGTCGATGGTACCTTAGACGTCCACGGAGAACCAGCTATGGAATCGTCCTGAAAATTTGATCATATACATAAGACGTGATGCTCTATAGAGTATAGACCTAAAATGTTTTCAGAGATGCGACGTTGCCCGATTTCCTCGGTTGCCAGTATCTTTATCTCATTCACCTCGTGGTCAGTCTACAATCAAAATGATAAGCTAAGACAAAGAGTCGATTTCAAAGTTATTGTGAATGTCTTGTTCGTGCTTTGTTCATTGTTTTTTATTCATTTCATTTAAGTGACCACATAAGCCGAGACATAAGCCTAGTTTACACCGACAACATGGTCCGCGGACCAAGTACTAAATTCGAACTATATCGGAACCCGATATTTCGTTCGAATGGTGTAAACTGTTGCGGACTAAGCTGGTCCGCTCTTGGTTCGGTACTTGCCAGCAGGTGTACCGAACTAAGTTTGGTTCGATCTGGATCAAAATTATGAGGTTATGTTGATTGTTATTATTGTGAATACGCTAGGTTTCTGTGACGTCATGACGTCAGCTGTCAGACGGAAATATCCAAACAAACTATTTTTTATTACCTCAAAAGCTGACTTTTCACTCGGCTAATCACATACGCACTAACGGGACACACGATATATGTATTACACCCAAAAATATAGTCCAAAGAAGTCCAAATTGAACACCAACACTGATTTCAAACTCACACAATACAAAACCACAAGTCACAAAAGCTTGTTTGGATACCAAATTCGGCCACGACCAATCATATGGTGCCTGTGACGTTTTTAAAAACGTCGCGTATTGCGTTGGTTCTGAGTTTCTCAAGGCAATCTGAGCGTACTTACTTATGTTTTGTTTTATTACGAACTGTGTTGATACATAACTTCGACTTGTTTTTGACGTTTGACGAATTGCGCGCGTTCTCATTTAGTTCACGCGTTGCAAGGCGGTGTAAACGGACGAGAAGCAAGCATTGTTCCCACCGTACTATCCCCACTCACTTGGTCCTATCGAACCGAACTAAACGAGTTATCGGTGTAAACTAGGCTATAGACAAGTGCATCAGAATTATCCTGTAATGCTGGATTTTCGTTACGAGACTTTTATAAGGGCCAACCTCAAGATGGTGAAAAAGTCGCCCGTACACAACTGACTATTGGGTCACTGACGAGGGCACTGATGATGGCTTTTTAAGTCGAAAGCGCTTTGCCAGCTTTTCGATCAAAACATTTTCTCCGAGTACACACACTGTTTCCTTCCTGCTACTTCGAGATGAGCAACAAAGCCATTTCTTCCATGCAATTTTTCGAAAATAAAGTTTAACTTTCAACACCCTGTCTTTTTAACGACTAGCATTTGTCACCACATTTATTGGATAAATCATCTTATTTTCATTTTTATTGCCCCTGCTGCTCTATGGCGGATAAGTTATGGGATATCCTGTATGTAGGGTTTACATTCAATTTCACTTCGAAGTGGAAGTGGTACCATCAACATTGTATTTGTGTTCAAAGTCACGCTTGCGCAAAATTCAATGTGAATGGTAGCATGATTTGAGTTTGGCAAGCGGAAATCTGTTACTTCCAATTGAATGTGAAATTGAAGTTACTCAGGCAATAATGTATAACCAAAGAGATTGAATAAAGAGACGTCATGTCAATCAATTTTACATATAAAAGTGGTTACACTAGGCGGGGCTTAAATAGCACCGGACTACAGCAGTTTTCAAAATATGACTGATCAGCAGCATCGGCCAACGTGAAAATCGCGCGTTTGTGTTGGCTGGGATATATATATTTTTATCAAAATGGCTAAAACATAAAAGAGTAGTAATAATAGCAGTATGTACGGAAAATGATCAAAATTCGGCACTGCATTCTGTTGACACTTTTTATTGCAAGTAGATAATTAAAAATGTATTGATGTTACTTATGAGTCAACAAAAACTCAATAACTGCAAACATCTAATTTGGGAAATTATCTTCATTTATTTGGTATTCATATACAAACAATAAAATGTGAACATAATAATTAATTCACATACATCAAACACATACTTTTTTAAAAATTAAATGGGAAATCAATCGGATAAAGTTTAGGTGGGATCATTCAACATGAAAAAAGGAGACTTGATCCACTAAAATTGCTCCATAAAGTAAATGTCTTCTAGCGAAAATCGGGAAAAACACACAACGGTAATACGTAAACAACACAATGTAAAAACGGCGGCCATTAACATAAGAAATCCTTTTGTCCAACACAACTCAGCGGTGACAGCAGCTGGACAAACTTTGACAGTTTTGCACACAAAACTGTCAAAATTTACCCAGCTGCTGTGACCGCTGAGCTGTGTTGGACATAAGCAATGTCAATCATATCCATCGGCACCATTGACTTCATAAGAAACAAGACTCGTAACTCCTTATAAACGTCATACGACGAAATTGCGGCCTGTTTGAAGTCAGTTTTGAGTGTTTTGACCCAAAAAAATGGCGTCCGCTCGGGCGTCCGTCAATTTGTAATAACTGGTATAATTGCGGATCTCACTGATTTTGTGAATTAAACATCTGCAGTAATCAATAAACAGAAGTTGGATTTGAAATATTTGATAAAGAAAAATCATGAATTCCGCACGACCTAAAAAATTGTTACCTGAATTGACAGTGACGGCCATTTTTTTGATGTCAAAAGGTAGCATTACAACTCACAGGGTCCTATGATTGAACGTTTACGTTAACTTAACGTGTCTGTTAGGATTGTTTACTAATGCAAATCTTCCATTTGCTAACAGCGTTACCATGGTGAAATGAACATGTTAAGTTAACGTATACGTTCAATCATATCCCCCATTGTGGGGTATCCTCTCTTTTCCCTTATCTAAGATCGACACGAAGTCGGCTTGTCGGGCGGTGTTGCCATGTTCAAATAATTCAACTGCTTTTATGCCCGCTATATCTCAATTCATATGTGAAAAAGAAAGAGATAGCCACTAGACTATACAAGAAATAAACGAAACATGACAACTGAGATAAAAGCGATCGCAGCTCCCACCTCGCCACTTTCGCTTATGGGAATTAGGAATTAGGTACGGCGGGACTCACGCGACATCCATTTGTTTACCAAACACAAACTAACCCAATCTAACCCAAACTCTTTGTCTAACTCAACATTGGACATGAATTTAATACATTATTACTTCGGCGATCACCATAGCAACATCTAAGTCAGCCAATCTGACCAATCACGGGCGGCGTCCCTGCTGCATTTTACTGTAGTCTGTATCTGATCAGGAGCCGAATTCCGTGTACCTGTGGAATTCTAGTAACAAGTCACTGTCCCATCGTTTTACACAGAGAGCGATGTTTTGCTATGGAATTCCACCCTAGACGGAATACGAGTCCAGGTTACGAATTTCCTAACCTAACTTTCCTTCGCAGTAGGGACAAATCTCTTGGGGGAAGTAGAAACGTTATACCATAAATGTCACTTTTAGTAACCAGAACGTTTTGGCGTTTGATCCCGAGCTGCAGTCGATAATATAACCAATCAATTACCAAACCTGGTAACGACAAATCGTAACCTGGTTCTAGCTCAGCAGAGAGTTCCTACAACGTGTACATTATCTTGCAAGCGTTTTCATTATTGCCCTCCCTGTAATAGTTAAAGGGAAGAAAATATCGAGTTCATAGCTCGCAGGAAACAAGTCCATAGTGCTTCCATTTCGAAGTAGACTTTTTTCCTGCTAGCGACAAGCTCGATATTCTCTTTTTATTTTTATTATTTATATATTTTGTCATAAAAGATAAATACACAAACACTTTGGCTAGGTAAATCAAAATCCACAACAAATTGAACAAATGATAATCAGTGTAGTGTGGTTAGAATAGCTACGACAGTTCGATTGTCAAATTACTGCTTGATGCTCGATTGTTTGATCAGTGTAACCAGCACTTCAAATGTTACTTGACGCGACTTGATCAGTGTAACCCCCGCCTTATCAGGCTGTCATGTCGTATTCCCTTCATTCAACATCCTTGCGTATAACCAAAAAAAAATGTGTCAGCTGCTTGAGGTTAGTGGCCAAAGTTGTCAGCTCGCCATGTATCTTCGGATTTCATTCCCGTTTGCCAAGCGAATATTTGACAGTTCCACTTCGAAATGAAATTAAATGTAACTCAGGCATAAATGTAAAAAAAATACTTAACATTGGATTGTTTTATCAGAGCCGAAATGTACTCACGTCATCATCTATTGATGTGAAAAATTATTCAACAAGTGTCAGCTGGTATTACACTGTTGCTAAACTTGTCAGGTCGGCCTATGGATATCCTTGAAATGTCTGTCCCTTTTTGTCGTTAGTTCATTTGAGGGCGCTGCTGATAGTAGCGCTGTTGTTTACTCGTTGTCATGGTAACGTTTATTGCTTGTCAATGATTGTCAGCAGACTTTTATCACAATTTTCTTAATTTATTCCAAATTTCTACTCTACAATTCACATACAATTCATTTTCGGAAAGGCAAAAATTAAGGTTGAATCGTCGCAACATCGTGTTTCAAGCCCATTGTTTGTTTATTGATGACTGTTGCCAATGGAGGATATGACGTCACTCAGTTACCCTCTCAAGTAATGCAATTGAACAGAAAAATATAAACATTCTCGCAGAGGTTCAATTTCAGAATAATGTATAACAAAAAATATATTGATGATACCTACCATGAGAGTTTTGATGCCAACTAGCTGTTAAAAATAGATTCATTATGGTTACCTAGGTGATCGTTTTTGTTTGACATGAAAGCGCCAGCGCCATCTGGGGGTAACAATTGAAGCTGAATAACGATTTGAATTCTGGCCCACTTTTTATGCATTCGATTCGTCTCCTAGTTATAGTACTCCATAGCTCGGCCTTAGCGTTCAGTAATTCTTGTTGTTTCAGGAACTGTTCGTAGAATACATGGCAACAGAAACAGGCAAACAACTTGCAAACGGCAAAAGGAAAACCCTGTCGAAACGAGACGTGGACGTTACCATAGAAAGCATTCCGCAACTTTGTTTCTTGGACGGAGCATTAGAATAAAAACATTACCTGTTACAATTATTTAAAATTAAAGGATATTTTCTAATTAGTCAGTTTATTCATCAATTAGACAATTGAAACGAATAGCTTAGCATATTAGAGAAAAATAAATACATACAAGGCATTGATCGGAATCTTACAATATTACTCATTAATAGTAGCTGACGAAAAATTCCCAGATATTTTGCGTGTTCGAGAATGAGTTTAGTACGACTGAATTCCAAGATGTACTAATTTTTTTTAGAGGTTGATACAAATATATGTTTGGTAATTTTGATGAGTCATTAGACCGTGAAAAGTTCTCCACACAAACACCCGGGTAACCCATCGAAAAACAAAGCAAATAACAGACCATATGATCACATCAAGTTTACTTCTTCTTGTTCTTTCGGCGTGAGGTGACATCATTTTGCCCATACAAAGAGTTCAGCAGATTTTCCAGATCCGGCTTATCATTGCGCGGTGTCTGACTGTTCCTCCTTGGTTGACTGTTGTTCTGTTTCCCCAACGCGATTCGATATTGAACGTGGTGCGAATCGGGTTTGAGGTGTTTCAGAGTGTCTTTTTGGCAACCCGCCCAGTCGGTTATGTCATAGACATTGCCTTCCATGCATGCGTAGTAGTGCCAGAGGAAGCCGAAGCAACGTGCTTCTGCCCAAATATCACCTGAAATTAGAGAAGAAGTCTTCATGTCGCTTCAAACAGAGTTGAGAAACACTTATTTGTATCTATATAAATTTGATTGTGTAGATAATATACCTGTGAGGCATTCAAATTCCTACAACTACGCAAGTTCGTTAATTCAGTAGGATAACAATATAATGTAGCTTCGGGAAGTTTAAAGTCCCATATTATGTATACAGTGTGTCCCAGATTCGTTTCTCTATACAGGGATCTTGGCTCCTATTATACCTACAGCAAAGGTTGAATGGAGAAAGTTTCAGAGGAATCTTAGTGCATTCGATATCCGGTTTCAGATTTGCGATCGATAAATTGGTTTTGGAAATATCGGCGAAAAACCGAAAATGGCGACATTATTTGGACACTTTTTTAAGACAAATAAAATGGTGTCTATGACATGTCTCAATCGTCTTTTGTTTTCCCGCAACCCGCCTTAACTTTCATTTTTCTTATGGCCGCCATATTGGATTTTTCGATTTTTGGAAAGAATGTGAAATTTTCAATCAAGTGATGTCTCACAAGTGCATAAAAGATTTAAGTATCTTCGGAATATGGACTCAAACTTTTCTAAGGAGGCCATGATTTATTTGACAGAAAACTGGTTTATAAGCAAAATTCTAGGAGGCTCTGATATGTCGTTCAATAATGCTGCCGAAAGATGGCGTTGTGGTCTATAACACCCCGCAAATAATAATTCAGTATGAACGTTGTGTTTACGTAAATAGTAGTACGCTTCACTGTCATTAAGATAATAAATCTGATAAACAAATTGTCGAAACCTATTAAAAATGTCCGGTATTCCCTATTCGAATGAAGAAAAGTTGGATATGTTAGCGCTGTACTTGCAGTCACAGAGAAATGCCGACATTACCTCAGCAAGGTATTTGGAAATGTACCCCAAACGACGGCAGCCTCATCAACAGTACAGAGACTGCTAAAAAAGAATACGTACCATCCATACAGACCCACAGTAGTTCAAGGACTTGAAGAACTGATTTAACAAGACGAATGCGCTTCTGTAAATCATGTCTTGTGGTCCAATGAAAGTTGGTTTACAATTGTGGAGTTTTTAATAAGCACTACACTCATCATTGGGCTGTGAAAAACCCTCACGAAGTGGCAGCGAGAAGTCTACAGACCAGATTTGGGTTTAACGTTTGGTGAGGGGTCATTGGTAATTTAATACAACTTACTTTTCTCAATTGGGCAACTATCAATCAATCATTTCAGGAAATCGACTTATAGGACCATTTTCATTCGACTACAGCCTAAACGGACAGAGATACCTAGAGCTTTTGCGAAATCAGGTTGTGCCGGCATTACGAGCTACTCTAACCGAAGATGAGTTCGGAAGAACCTGGTTTCAACAGGATGGATGTCCGGCTCACAACACCATTCAAGACAGGAACTTCTTGATAGAGCAGTTTGAGGAAAGGATCATTTCATTAAATGGTACAATACCCTGGCCTCCTAGATCCCCCGACCTTTCGCCCTTGGATTTTTATCTCTGGGGTCATACAAAGAATGAAGTCTATGAATTTGATCCTCCTGCGACTAAAGAAATCCTGAGACAAAGAGTTTTTGACACATTTACAAATATCAACAGACACATACTTGCGAGGGTTGTACGAAAAACAGTTACTTATTGCCAAAAATGCCTCGAATGGACGTCATTTTGCAAACTTGTAAATCAATACCGAGAGAGTTGAGAACACATTACAGTATTTTCATTTTCAATAGACCGTTTCCACATGACGTAGAAAACAGCTGATTCCTGAAAAATCATGTTACACGTTTACAATAACAAATTTTTTAGAAGTACACTAGTATTAATAATATAATATTAATACACTAGTATTTGTATCTACCTGTAAGTCATTCAAAAGCTTAAGTGTTGATTGAATAAACAATGATTTTTCTGACTTTTTATTCAATACACTCATAGACTCGTTGAGAAGTCATTATTTACGTCCATGTTCTATTGAAAATTCAATGAGTTTAACACGTTCGCTGCACACCAAATAAGGTGACCTTAGGTTGATACAGTACCTATTAATGATGTTTTGCGTCAAATAAATCATGGCCTTCTTAGAAAAGATTGAGTCCCAGCTACGAAGTGTGATATTTCGATGATACTTAATTTTTTTATGCACTTGTGGGACATCACTAGACTGGAAATTTTACACTCTTTCCAAAAATCGAAAAATCCAATATGGCGGCCATTAGAAAAATGAAAGTTGAGGTGGGTTGCGGAAAAACAAAAGGCGATTGAGACATGTCATACACACCATTGTATCCGTCTTGAAAAAGTGTCCAGATAATGTCACATTTTCATGGCTGTCCAATTCGCCGTTTCGGATTTACTGTCAAAAAACAAAATCCCCCATTTTCGGTTTTTCGCCGATATTTCCAAAACCAATTGACCGATCGCAAATCTGAAACCGGATATCGAATGCAGTAACTTTCCTCTTAACCTTTGATGTAGGTAAAATAGGAGCCAAGATCCCTGCATAGAGAAACGAATTTGGGACACACTGTATAGTGTAACTCTTTGATGTCCCCTCTTCTAACTTTTGAACCGTCCAATATATTAGAACGAAATTTGGACACACCATATGTGAGAACGTTGGAAGGGGGGTCGAGTGATATCTCATTTTGAAGGTCTTTTCATCCTCATTACGCCGTGAAAGTTTGAAGTCGCTGTCTCTTTCTAATTTTTCAATAGACTGGCTAAGTCTGACGTCACAAACGAAGGTCGGAGCTTAAAATGTTTCCAAACAAATTATCATAACCTATTTTCACTGATTTTGACATCTTATGTGGAAAACTGAGTTTTGAGTGTTTTGGATTCATTATAAGCGAATAAGACTTTTAACGGTGATATTTAGTTGGACAAAAGTGAGATTCACTGGATTAATTTAAGTTTTTGATAAGGTAAGTTGATTTAAGTGTATAATTAATACTTTGGACATTTTGAAGTTACGTTGTTTATGTTTACATGCCTGTTATTTTGATTTGTGAGTTATTTGTGGTTTAGATCGACTATTTTTCAGACTTTTGTAAGGAACATGGCTTCGAAGCACATTCTCAAGCTTTCTAGCATAAATACCTTCTTTGAGAACGACAATGAAACAATCAAAAAAGATGAAAATGCTTTGGAATCCAATCATGTCCAGAAAATGGAGTTTGACGCCAAGCTTTCTATGATAAGAGGTGAAGTATTGACCAGTATGAAGAATAAAAGCTTCAAGGTGTCTATAGGTATAATTTTGTTGCCTCTCAACATCAAAATATTCGATAGTTGTTTAGTTATCTCTTACAGAGTTGGAAAAGAGCTTTGATATTTTATCGGCAGAATATTGCATCTCTAGCACTTTTTGGTCATTACAATATCTCTGTAACAGATGATATATGCTCATGGAATGCACCACCAAAGCCAAAATCTGTGAAATCTGCTGAGGAGCTTTATCCAACAGAACCTTATACAGCTCTTGAAAGTGAGGTGTCTGATGAATCAATGTAAGATTGATAGAAAAGTTGAGCAGTTTTGGAAATACGGTTGGTTATTGAGTGAAGAACCTGTGGATACAACCAGTTCATTCCCAATCATCGAAGAAATAATTTCTTCCAAAGCCTTTTTGAAGGCTCCAGATAAAGTTTTTAAATTGAAAGAAATGTGCGCAATTGATGACGTTCATTGCAAGGAAATACCGTTTGACTGCGAGTATTTTTGGTCTCATTATTTCGGCAAATTCAAATTTTTCTTATGAGATGTAGACATAGGTTACCATGGTTACGAGTTTGTTGTTTGTCTGGAAACATTAAATTTATAAGCTCCGACATACGTTTGTGACGTCACGACCTGGGCAGTCTACAGGGTTTTTCACTTAAAACACCGCACGTCAATATCTTGGAAACGAATAGGAATATTTGATTTCTGTATGTATGGGGTCGAGTAGTTATTTTTCACAGTTGAAAAAAATCGACGCCTACCAAGAGTAAAGCGTCGCGACGCATCGAAAATATCAATCGATTGCAGGGACTTTGAAATCACGTGCATGCTAAAGTACATGTTATTTATAAACTTTTTTGTAATTCAGTCGAACTCATTTATTCTACTCAGTTTTGAGATATACAGTGTGTCCAAGATAAGGATGTCTATCATGGGGATCTTGAAAACCGTGAGAGATACAAGGTCGGTTAAATGGAGGCAAAGTTGCGTATTTTGATGCTTAACAAAATGCCGTTCTAGAAGCCAAGAAATTCCGACTAAGTCCGAAATTATCCGAAAAAAAACGAAATTTTTCAAAATTGTTTTCATTTTTTTCTGACCACATTTGAAGAGATATTTTGAAATGAATGGAACTTCTTCATTGCCACTTTTTGCCCTTTACAAGATAGCGTTATTAAATTGAAGAACCGACGTTTCGTCTATGAGCAGCCATCATCAACTTTGTTTTTTTAAATACAGTCCTGGATTTTTTATGACGGATTTTGAGGGCCTCTTATGTTCCTAAGCCAACAATGTATCGCAATTATTCAAAAAAATTATGTTGATGGATTTTTCCATAAGAACTCATGTGTTAGAGAGAGACAAAAAATACATTTTTAATAGGATTAAAAACAACCACCTCTTTTTTGATTAGTGCGATACCTCGTTGGTTTAGGAACATGAGAGGCTCTTAAAATCCGTAATAAAAAATCCAGGACCGTATTTAAAAAAACAAAGTTGATGATGGCTGCTCATAGACGAAACGTTGGTTCTTCAATTTAATAACGGTATCTTGTAAAGGGCAAAAAGTGGTTATGAAGAAGTTCCATTCATTTCAAAATATCTCTTCAAATGTGGTCAGAAAAAAATGAAAACAATTTTGAAAAATTTCGTTTTTTTCGGATAATTTCGGACTTAGTCGGAATTCCTTGGCTTTTGAAACGGCATTTTGTTAAGTATCAAAATACGCAACTTTGCCTCCATTTAACCGACCTTGTATCTCTCACGGTTTTCAAGATCCCCATGATAGACATCCTTATCTTGGACACACTGTATATCTCAAAACTGAGTAGAATAAATGAGTTCGACTGAATAACAAAAAAGTTTATGAATAACATGTACTTTAGCATGCGCGTAATTTCAAAGTCCCTGCAATCGATTAATATTTTCGATGCGTCGCGACGCTTTACTCTTGGTAGGCGTCGAATTTTTTTAACTGTGAAAAATAACTACTCGACCCCATACATTGACTACGTTTTACAGAAATCAAATATTCCTATTCGTTTCCGAGATATTGACGTGCGGAGTTTTAAGTGAAAAGCCCTGTATATCAAGGCGGTATTTTTTTTCAAAATGGCGCCCGATTGTCGTTTTGACATCTTCAGCTGTCAGCTGTTCACTACTGAGAAATGCAGAACGTGCTCATATATTGGGAATCCAAGTTTCATTCTGGTATATCAAACGATTTAAAGTTTGGGAAGGGACATCAAATGCTTGATTTTGTGATGTGATCTAGGGTTTTGGTTTTAAAATATCACGCCCTCACCGCCGAATTTATTTTATTTTGTTATTAATCAACCAAACAATATTAATTTGCAAACCGATCATATAGATAAGGCAATTTGAATGTTACTATATTACCTAGACAATTGTTATCTTTTTCATTGCAGTCATATAGGTACAACAGACGGAGGTGAATAATAGATCGTGTGACGTCTGCATGGCTATTATTTTGATCAAGGGTTCTTTGATCGGTGAATACTACATAAATAAAGGCTTATTTCTCGAACATTATTGTCATCAGTAGATTAATGTCAATGTCGTTGATAAGTACTAGATAATCCTTCTATTTTTCATATTACGAAAAAATGTGCAAACTGTCCATTATATTTCGCAATAGGGAACTTGCATCAATTTTTTTATTGATTCGAAAGTTCATCTTTCTTGTTAGTCGAAAATTGACGGAGATGTAACGCTTTGGAATGTGCTAAAATTGCTGAACTTTATGACGTCAGACGATGCTCAGTATATCTATACAGGGTGGGACATCGAAAACGTACGGCCATTGAGATACAATCAGACATGTCAGATTTGTGAGGTAGCAATACCTCACAGTACTCCACAATACATCGCAATACTTTACAATGTCACAAAAAAACTTTCGAAAACTGGATCGATTGGTCATACCAGAAAACCAAATCTCTACCAAGATAGTGATCGAACATCATCTAAGTTTGATTTCGATAATTTATGATAATCTTATCAGACCGATTGCGATAATCGTTTGATCTCAAATCAAATACAGTGAATAGATTATACTCATAAAATAAGCCTGACGAAATAAGATAAACCATCTTAATGATTCCATGTATACATAGAAGTTATTTTTTCACAAAAATGTTACCCTATAAAAAATATTTGGACAAACAGATGATCAGTAGAAAAAGGATGATTAGGAATTCTTTACCTTCTCTGGCAGCATGATGAATCTTACAAGATTTACAGTTCCTCGCGGCATAGCTGGGCCTGTCCATCTTGACCCTCTTATGTCGATCATTACACGCACTGCACCGTATCGTGTTGGCATTCAATTCCACCTTCTGGTGCAATTTTCGCAACAGTTCCGCCATTTGGCTGAAGTTTTGTACTACGAATGCGGATTCTGCTACTCCTGAGAAAATCCAATTTATTTAAAGTCTGGAAACCGCTAAGCCCACCCCTGTCATAAGTTGCTCTCCTTTCGGCAGTGCCAATCATGTCGAAAGCATGAACTAGAATTTTGAACGCTTCCTCAGTGCCTGGTTGGTGGTTTTTGTCAGGATGTACCAAAACGGCCTGTCGCTTGTAGTATTTTTTGATATCGTCATCGCTACATTTTGGCGTAACGCCCAGAATACTGTAGGGATCTTTACCTTTGCACGCTAGCAACCTAATATACATATGAAACAATGCCTCTATGTCCTTTATTAACTTACCTTTTCATGGCTTCATCCCCGGTAGTGGGCAGAGAAATATTATACTTGAGTCCATTATTTAAATAAGTATTCGTCTCTTCTTCCTTGGGTTTACTGTTTTTTCTAGCGAATTTATTATCAAATTTCTCCCAAAGCCAAGCGGACAATCTCCACCTTTTCAATATAGCTTTGATGGTGCTTGTGAATGAGGTCCAGGAAGACCTTAGTTGGTTCCAGAAGTTTACCGTGCTTGAATCATTGATAAATTAGTTTTTATATTGTGATATCACATATTTCTTACAATTCTTTTCCAAGGTGAATGCTGAGAGTGCAAACATCTGAGATCAAGTTGAAGAGCCATAGCATGAATACAGTGATAACTTTCCACCATTCTAAGGTGAAAACCTTCACTTTTTCCGCGATGATTTCTGAAAATGCGAAGTTTTGTTTGACAAAATTTGGGGTGGCGGAAAATGATAAAATTAAAAATATTCCCTTTGTGTAATTTTTTCTTTGTTGATTTTTTTTAGTAAGAAGCTAACAACAATAACTTTTGTAATAATTGTGTTCATAACAGTATCACAGTATCACGTATCCCTCGGAGTTCAAGTTATACCAGAACGGTTACGTGATGCCGGAATTTAAGCTTCTGTCATGTGGTTTCAAGAAGGAAAATGTAAGGAAAACTTATATTAGAAGGCTTTGAAGCGCAATATAGACTTTGTTGATGTCTGCAAGTTTTAATGATCTTCTGGACAACTTTTAGAATAATTTTTTTGGAAAACCAAAGTAAAATAGGTTCATGTAAACATTAGGCATCCACGTATTTTGAACTTTTTGAACGCGAATTTGGTAAATTATTTTTCGTTTAACTATTCTAAAGAGAAAAAATGCTGGATGAATCACTTTTTTGTAGAAAAAACACTATTTAAGGCACATTGTTTCATACGAACATTTTCCAAAAATCTCGATTTGTTCCAGTTGTGGCTCATTGGAATGGACAATTTCTGTAGTTCTCATGTACTACAGTTCCCCACGTAACCACTTAAGAAGTAAAAAAAAATAGTTGAGCAGGAATTTTGAAAATTTGTTTCACATAACTGATCGTCACGTAGTCGATATTTTCAATACTGTCAATATGTCAAGATTTTCAAGTCACTACTCACTAATTGTAGACCAAGAATGATAAACACGCTCTGTATTGCCAAGTGGATGCTGTGAGAAATGTTTTCCATATTTTTGTCTGTAGCGGATGAAGGGTTAGTTTTGATTAGATTGGGTTAGTTTCTGTTAGTTTGGGTTAGTTTTTGTTGGATTGGGTCAGTCTTGGTTAGTTTGGGTTAGATTGGTCTAGTTTTGGTTAGTGCGGGTTAGTTCTGGTTATGAATATTGGGATAGTTTTGGTCAGATTGAGTCAGTTTGAGTTTGATTTGATTAGATTGGGTTAGTTCTGGTTAGATTGGGTTAGTTTTGGTTAGTGTTGGTTGGTTTCGGTTAGTTTGGGTTGATTTTGGTCAAACTGGGTTAGTTTTGGTTAGTTCTGTTTAGTTTATGTGGGTTTTGGTTAGATTGGGTCAGTCCTGGTCAGAATGGTTTAGTTTTGGTTAATTTGAGTTAGTTTGGGTGAGTTTTGGTTAGATATTGGGTTCGTTTTGGTCAGATTGGGTTAGTTTTTGGTCAGATTGGATCAGTTTGATTTGGGGTAAGTCTTGGTTAGTTTTGGTTAGATTGGGTTGGTTTTGGTCAGATTCGGTGAGTTCTGGTTAGTTTTCGTGAGTTCTGGTTAAATTTGGTTAGTTTGGGTTATATTGGGTTGGTTTTGGTCAGGTTGGGTTTGTTTGATTTGGGTTAGTTTTGGTGAGGATTGGGTTAGTTCTGGTTAGTTTGGGTCACCGTCTCAGAGATTCAGAAACTTGATTGATCAGATAAGCCAAGGATATAATTTTTGAAACTTTGACATTTTTATAGTTCTCAGTCTCAGTATCTTATGTTATATTGTTTTTTTTTGTCATAGTCTATCAAAATATACAGGCTAAACTATTGCAGTCATAGTTTTTAAGAAGTTTGGATACGTTTGACAACATTGCATGTTGGTTCTAATATGTAGCTTGTAACAATGTGACGAATTTCAGGGAGTTGTTTCATTGCAATCTGACAAAAAAATTGTTTATTCTGGAATTTTTTTTCTTGTTAAAAGTTGTTCATCCAGCATTTTTTTTAGTTGAAATTGTTCTATAAACCCAAAACTATGCTTAAAAATTGGAAAAATGCATCAATGTATGGATGCCTAATCTTTACATGACCCGTAAAATAAGTAAATAATAAAGTACTGAGTAAAAATTTGTTAAACAATATAATTGCACGTGGTCTTTCTCAAATGAATTGGGAATACAAATGTGCTTTAATTTCATTGTTTTAAAAAGTTATTATAAATTCTTGAACCCACAAAATTGTCTAGTCATTGCTACAATCATTACCGAACACTATATCGTATTGAAAATATTATTAAAACCTTCATTAAAACTAAAAACAAACTATTCAGCTGAGTCAACAAATTAATACGACAAATCACAGATGTTGACGTTTAAAGGTTATCACTAGTAAAATAATTATTATCACTTTATTGATTAAAGAATGGATGGCGGATTTATTTTTTCATTGCTCAACTCGAGTTAATTTAAAAAAAAGAGCTTCCTAACCTTCCATCACTAATACAGAGAAACATAATAATATTTGATGACAAAAATGGAATTTTACGAAAACTAGTAAATATGAAGAAAACTTTAATTTTCAACTGCTTATCACACATTTTTTATTTTGGCCTAAAGTGATGAGAATAAGTAAAAAAAATGTCTTATTTTTTCAAACGCTCTGAAAATTACAGTTTTACAATGAATTCGACTTCAACTTCGTTCATTTATAATGAATTTATCATTTACTATGTATGTGGGTTTCTTACTCGATTTGAAATGAAAACTTTTGAAAAGAGATTATTCAAATGCGGCTCAAGTAAAAAGCTAAAACTTCAGACGGTTTAAAAAAAAATAGATTTATACTCAAATTTTTGATAAATAAAGACATTAGGTGCCCAGCATTCAATACCGTCATTCTTTCCCGACGTTCTGTCCCGTCATTCATTCCCGTCATTCTTTCCTTTCAAAATGAATGGATAATGTAAATCCCATCACCCAATAACGTAACGTTTTCCTGCCATCTTTCCATCTTTTCTCATGATGACAGGAAAGATGGAATGCACATTTATCATCTTGCCCACCAACATGGCGTTCCAAAAAAAAAAAAAAGTTTGTCCTGTCTGATTGGAACGTCGGATTAACCCCAGGCCACCAACCTAGCTTACTGTGGGTTCAACGTGACAGGAAAGATGGAATGTGCATTTATCATCCCATTCCCCACTGACTGGCGTTCTTTCCTTTGAAAGGATGGAATGACGGGAAAGAATTTCAGGAAAGAACGCCGGTGGGCGGCTATTATGGAGCGTCCCCATGGGCGTAGTGGCCCCGTTTTGACATTTTAAGCGTATCGACATACCCGTTCTGATTGGTAGTACAATCTTGAATCATGACGGAGGGAATATCACGAACCTATCATATCTCAAAACGCGAAAACGCCGTCCTTGAAGTACGCACATGAGGATCCACCATTTGTCAACATTCGCCATTTCCTTCCAATTAATGACAATGACAGTGATTTCATTTGAGGGCACGTTCTATTGGTACGTACAAAACATCAAGCCGCGTTCACATTAAATAGATATTTGCGTTTTGTGGTGAATGTAAATGAGAAACGGCAAGTAAAATAGTAATATTTTAGTAGGTAAATGTTTAAGAGCAAACCATTTGTAATATAACCTTTTCTTTTCGAAAAGATATCAAATCAGAAATTTGTTATTTTATATTAACTAACAGACAGACGAGCGGTGTGACGGGTTTTCCAGCAAGCAGGGTTGTAAAAAAGCCGGCTTTTTCTACTTTTGGCCAGGCCAGTGGCTAAAAGTGGCTTTAATTGGCTAAAAGTGGACTCAATTGGCTAAAAGTGGTTTAAACCGGCTAAAAGGTGGTCAAAAGTGGATAAAATGCGATTGGACGCTGAATATTCAGCCTCAGCCCATTGTCAAGTAATTGTTAAAATTAATTGGGTATACGTTAGCGTATCCCTGCCACCACCGCTTTTCGGTAGCTAAGGCCGCACGACCAGGTGATCATCATGCCTGGTTTACATTGAATTTCACTTCAAAGTGGAGATGATAGATTTCCACTTGCCACATGGGGGTCATATGATACCATCTACATCAAATTTGGCATAAACTTGACTTTGAACACAAAACCAATTTACATGGTAGCGTATGATTCACGTTTGCCAAGCGAAAATTTGATATTTCCACTTCGAAGTGAAATTTAATGTAAACCTTAACATTAATCGTTAGCCAAAATGTGTCATCATCGGCCGGAGAAGAAGGTTTTCAGGCTATTCTGTTTGCGTTTTTGTGATTTTGCATTTTATATTCTGAAGTTCCTTCTATTTAACACGCAGTTTTAGTAAGTTTACCATATTTTTGTAAGTAAATTAAATATGTATTCTTGATTTAACTTGTTTTCAATTTCAGCCACTTTTAACCACTTTTTATACTTTTAGCCAGGCCGCTTTAAACCATGGTTTAAACCAGGGGTGGCTAAAAGTCTGACAACCCTGCTAGCAAGGACAATAATAATATTCGAAAAGAAACTTCAAACACTTTTTTTTCCCTAAATTCCAATTCAAAATCTGTAACCGGGTCTGTAACGTTTTGGGAACTAGAGCTTCGCAAAGTTACATGAGAAGTTTTCACTTTTTTCATGTTCGATGGATTCTAGTGATCACTTTTTAAAAACATACGTGGATTGGAAATGAATACCAGACAATATTAGAAAGTCTTCAGCGATTTTTTTTCTCCAAAATACCCAAAAATATGCTAAATCAATAGAAAAGAAAACGCAAATTTCACTGTATGATCGAAAACGGGGCGGCGCTATATGTATTATCCCCTCGAGAGAGAGAGAGAGAGAGAGAGAGAGAGAGAGACTCCAGACGGAGAGAGATAATGTATTCTGTGACGTAGTGGATGTTGATCGCGCACTTTAATCGGTGGTTACTACATTAATAGAGGTCGTAGGTTGATTTTTTCAACATCAATGGCATCAGTACTCACTAATCCTTATATTTTTCATATTTCCAAAAAATGTGCAAATTGTCCATTGGCTAAGATTAATGGATTTATATAATTAAGTATGTTGATAACATTATACTTGATAAATGAAGCTCATAAACATAATCAGGCAGGTATATCCTTTACTTCATAATGAGATAAAAAAAAATGTAGAACATGATAAATCTAGAAGGAATCTCACACTGTGAATAATCGATTAGATTGTGGTAATGTCTAAATTTTATTCAAGAATTACACCCTTTATCAAGTCAAGATGTTTTTGTAAATACCGCATGATTAGCGTAGTTCATAAAGTCAGAGAGCAAAAATGCAAAACCGACCTGAAAACTAAGGGCAAAAATCCTATTTAATGATTTTTTTTCTAATTTCTCTTGACTTCAGTCTGACCACGAACACGAACAAAATCAGTAATTTTTGCGTTTTCTTTACTTTTACTGTCGATGGTTTTGTTCGCGTTCGCGGTCAGAGTTTGTTATATTAAATCTCCATATTATTATACCGATTATCAGTCAGGCAGCGACGAATACGAATATTTCTTGATAAGTGCACCAATGGTGGTGTATGTACCGTAGATGAATGAAACATCTACCGCCATCTACTGTAAACAAATGACATTGTTGTAGTCTATTGCAGGCAGAAAAAACAAAAATAAGTATTTGTTTTAGTGGTTAATGAAATTCAAGTAACTATTGGACTTTTAAAGATACAGAAATAGGCTTTACACAGAATAAACAAATTGAAATGCATAATTAGCTCCACTTTCGGCTCCGATTAAATCGATTATATTATTACAAAATAAGAAGTTTGGCAACGTCGTTCACAGGAAATCATAGCTTAGGCGTCTTTCTTCCTCGCGTTTGTGGCTCTGTGGTTATCATAACTTAACCTCGAAT